>JAAGKR010014701.1:0-11224 GCA_011419295.1 Clarias macrocephalus
ACTCAAACACTAGATCCAATGCGGTTAAAAAAAACACTGCACTTCCCATCTGTGCCATCCCATTTGTCCGGTAAAGCAATGAAGACATCAGAAGAAGGGGGAGGGGGTGGCGGAGCAACAGCCGCTGCGATGGGCGTGGCCGCGGCCGGCTGAGCGACCGCCCCGCGGAGCGTCGCGTTCTCCTGCCGTAGCTCCGCCACCTCGCGGCGCAAGGCCGCGACGTCTTGGAGGCTTTGGCGGAGGACCGCGACTTCACTACTGAGCTGATCGATCAACTTAGCATGCTGGTCAACCACATTGCAGAGGTGAGCGTAATCCGCTGGGTTTACTGCTGTTGGCTCAGTCATTCTGTCACAAACACACGGAGACGGACCAGAAGACTAGCAGTTAGCCCTGTAGCGTAGATGGTAAACCCAAACGTGGAAGTAGCGCGAGTAGGCAGGATAACCACGCTGTTTATTCTTAGAACTCTCTCGGAACGAGAGCAAGAGCTTACACAAATAAACCCGCGTTCTAATAACACACACTCAATCGAAAGCGAAACCCAAGAAGGTGAGTACTCACGATTAGGCGAACAGAGCGTCGGCGATAGCATGGGCAACTCAATGACTGAGCGATGTAATGCGCCATCTTGTCTCCTTTTATGCTTCCTGAATCGCGACTGTCTTACTTCCGGGTCCTCGTGCCGGCCGCGTTAGGAGTGCGCATGACATACACAGCGCGTGCATGCACAAACACACACATACACAGCTCATGCGCGGACAAACACTAACGGAAACTGTTGAAATTTATTCATAAAATATTTATATATAAATATGTATTATATTTATACTTTTTTTCAAGAAGACGTTAGCAGAAGCTAGCAATTTAGCTGCTAAGTAGCAATCACGTGATTTTAACCCTCCTCACCCCCGCAGGACTGAAGCTAGCAAATTGCAATATGGAGATGAAGATGACAGTTTAATGAACTTTTTATTCAGGGTAAGTGGTGCCTTTTTTCATAAAATTTGTTTGGGTTAGTTTACAGTTTAGTTCCCAGTTTATTTATATATTTTTTATCTGCCATTTTAAAAATCACTGGCAGCCCCAGCAGTGGACAGATGTGATTTTAGGTTTATTTTAGGACATCTGTTTACCAAGTCTGGAGTTACAGCTTACTGTCAGTGTCACAAGCTCACAATGTTTACTGGTTACTGTGCTAACTGGTAGAGAAGTAGGCATCGCAGTTATTTACAATGATAATCTGTCTATCGTACAAAAACACAGATTAAAATTGAATGCATTTGAAGCTCTCTATAGTAACATAAAGTCAGCTCAGTCGATCCCGTTAATCATCATTTACAGACCCCCAGGGCCGTACTAGGAGTTTCTCTGTGAATTTGCAGATTTCCTTTCAAACCTTGTTGTTTCTGTAGACAAAGCATTAATTGCTGGAGACTTTAATATTCATTTTGAGAATCCAGGAGACCCTCTGAGAACAGCATTTATGTCCATACTGGACTCAGTAGGAGTAAATTAGTGTGTAGTAGGTCCCACTCATAAAGCAGATCACACTTTACATTAAATTTTTATTATTTTTTGGATTAATTATAAGAAATATAACCACAATTCCACGGTCTGAAGTTATCTCAGACCACTGTCTTGTCTCAATTTAAGTGTGTTATAGTAATAATGTATGCACAGCACCACGCTATCGCCTTAAACGTACATTTACATCAAATACCACACAGAGCTTTATCAATAAGCTCTCAGATAACTCAAAGAGTTATCAACTTTGATTGGATCGCCATCTGACTCCACAGAACTCTATCAGTCGACCAAATATTTAGAGTCAACACTTCGTTATAGCTTAGATAATGTAGCTCCAGTTAAAAGGAAAATGTTTAGAGATAAGAAACTCGTTCCCTGGTATAATGACCCCACACGCACTTTAAAACAAACTGCTCGAAAATTAGAAGTTAAATGGCACCAAACATAATTGTTAGTATCCCAAAAAACATGGAAGGAGAGCATCCTGAACTATAGAAAAGCTCTCAGTGCTGCTACTGTATTTTCAACGTATTTCGCCACTCTTATAGAAAATAACAAAAATAACCCAAGATTTTTATTTAATACCGTAACTAAATTAACTAAAAACAAGACCACTGCAGAAATCTCCACAACAACATAATACAGTAGTGTAGATTTCATGCACTTTTTCAATAACAAAATCATAAATATTAGGCAAAAAATTCAGGCTTTGAAACCAGACAATTTAAGTGATACAGATGATAAACTAACCACACCACATCAGAACCTAGAACACTTTACTTTCGTTGAAGCGAGGGAACTAATTTCACTCATCTCTTCTTCAAAATCGTCAACCTGTATATTAGATCCTATATCGACACATTTTCTCAAGCAGATAGTACCAGCAATAACAGAACCCCTGTTAAAAGTAATTAACTGTTCACTCAGCAGTGGGTATGTTCCCAAATCCTTTAAATTAGCAGTTATTAAACTGCTAATCAAGAAACCTGACCTTGACCCCTGTCAGCTTTCCAATTTCAGGCCGATATCAAACCTCCCCTTTATCTCTAAGATTCTGGAAAAGGTAGTATCACAGCAGCTATGTTCATATCTACATAGAAATAGTATAAATGAACTGTATCAGTCAGGATTTAGGCCTCATCACAGCACAGAGACAGCACTTGTTAAAGTAGTAAATGACCTCCTATTGGCCTCTGATCAGGGTTGCGTCACTATACTTGTGTTGCTGGACCTCAGTGCAGCTTTTGACACCATTGATCATAGTATTCTCTTTCACAGATTAGAAAATGTAGTAGGAATAAAGGGAACTGCCCTTTTGTGGCTCAGATCCTATTTGACTGATCGTTATCAGTTTTTACATTTAGATGGTGACCATTCTTCATGCTCTCAAGTGAAGTTTGGTGTTCCACAGGGTTCAGTTTTAGGCCCACTGTTTTTTTTTCCGTTTAGATGCTTCCTCTGGGCAACGTAGTTCGTAAACATGATATTAGTTTTCATTGTTATGCTGATGACACACAATTGTACGTCTCAGCAAAACCAGATGAGAAAAACCAGTTTACTAAAATTGAGCAATGTGACTGGAGTATGGAATGGAGTCGTGGGAGTTCATGGCTTAGTTTGACAGGTGGGCGTGACCTGGCGTGCCGTGACACTTTCTGATCACACTGTAACTTTAAATGGCTGTGCTACTCCATCAAGTACAACAGTAAAATACCTCGATGTGATTATAGATTCCAGCCTTTCATTGGAAGCACATGTAGATAATATTACCAGGATAGCATTCTTTCACCTCAGAAATATTGCCAAGATAAGAAATATATTGTCATGATGCAGAAAAACTAGTTCATGCTTTTATCACCTCTAGGTTGGACTATTGTAATGCCTTACTGTCTGGTTGTTCAACTAGTTAGTACAGAATGCAGCAGCGAGAGTCCTCACTAGAACCAGAAGATACGAGTACATCACCCCTATCTTATCTACACTGCATTGGCTCCCTGTGAAATTTCGCAACGATTTTAAAATACTACTTTTGACGTATAAAGCATTAATGGTCTCGTGCCACAGTATCTGAGTGAACTGCTAGTGTCTTACGATCCGCTACACCTACTTCGATCAAAGGATGCAGGCTGCTTGTCAGTACCGTATATTATTAAAACTACAGCAGGGGGCAGAGCTTTTTCTTACAAAGCCCCAAAGTTATGGAATAGTCTATTAATGTTCGGGACTTAGACACAGTCTCAGTGTTTAAGTCTAGACTAAAACCCTATTTATTTAGCCAAGCATTTTTGTAAATAAATTAGCCTTAGGTAAAGGAGCAGATCTGGGGAACTCATGTACATAGAGTATTTTGGTGAACTGGTATGTTTAGATGCTGTCTTCCCCACTCTCATTGATCACTCAGGTTTGTTGACGGTGAGGTGATTGTTTGCTTTACATCTCAGGGAGTGAGTGTTTCCTTGCCTCTGACTTTTAGTTATGATGTTATAGTTAGTCCTGCCGGAGTCCCTGCTTGCACTTTGCAGTAAATATACATTCACCTTATACGTTGTTTGACTGTGACCATACCTAACTGCCATCTCTCCATCTCTTCAGCTTTTTCCTCTTCTGCTCTCCTCTCTCTCTCTCTCCTTTTCCCTCTCCCTGTCTCTCTGTAAAGCTATACATGTCGCTCCTGAGCTGCTAGTGATCCAGACCCCTCTGCCCCCAGGACCTGTCTAACTTGTCCTGGAGTCCTGCTTCTGATTGGAGATCTTGTCGCATGGATGCCCCGGTCTGCCTGGGATGCGTGTGGTGGCTGGGGACGGTTCCACTTTTCCACGAAAACGGCCCTGTCCTCGACTGATGCAGACAGCTGTTATCTGGGTACCTGTGACTTCAGTCGCTCAATAGTTCAGGACTGGAATTTTCTACAGTCTACCTGAGCCTCCAGGAACAAACTGGACTCCATTTAATTTAAACACATCTCCTGTTATACTGAACTTCCAAACTCACATAGTATGATACAGATTTGCTATCCAGTTTACCCAAATGAGGATGGGTTCCCTGCTGAGTCTGGTTCCTCTCATGGTTTCTTCCTATTACCATCTCAGGGAGTTTTTCCTTGTCCTCATCAGGGACAATCTTATCACATCAATTGAATTGAATGTCACTCTTTCCCTCAAAAAGACGCTAAAACTTTGGAAATACTATTAACTTCACCATTACAGAGGTGAGCTCAGGGTATTTTTATAAGGAGAGTGTTTGTGCCTTCTGCAAACGACTGAGAGAATTTGACTGAGTGTTCTCTGGATTTGGATAAATTCAGCATTTATTTATTTTTTAGTTAATTTGCAGGTTATTTCTTTGACTGGAATATAATGTCAGGCAGTGCATGAGCTCTCTGGTTAGGTGTACCGGAGCTAGCGAGCTAAACACTCCATAACCATGTGTGTCTTTTCCCCACTCTGGCCATGACTTGTACACGGTAGTGTGAGCGCTTAGTTAACCAAAGTTGGATAAAAACCCTGAAGTATTTAACACTTAGTACAAATAGGTAAGCAGTAGGGCCACTTCAATACTCGGTAAGTTATAGTTTGGCTTCAGAGTTCCACTAATGCTCATATACGAGTGTTATATCGCTTAACTTATTTGTATGAAACAACATTAAGTAAATTCCCATTGATTTAATGCAGACGATAATACAGACAGACAGTGGCTAATGTTCAACAGTTTATTTACATTCAGCACAGGCAATTTATTTACATTCCAGAATTCCTAAAACAATATTTTACACACTCTGGTGGTATATAGGCTTTAATATTTTATTTTTATCTTTCTGTCTTTTATTTATTTATTTTTTTAATCAAAAATAGATATTCTGTCAAGGTTATTTATCTTTGTCTTTAATACATCCTCTTGTTCACTTTAACCAGAGCTCTGCAGTGGATGATTGGCTCAGAGGGGTAATGGCTGGCCTTTTAGAGCGACTGGGGGGACATGAACGACCTGGAGTCTACACATTGGGGGAAACAATGTCTTAAACTGTTCCATCAGTTTTTAAAAATTGAGACTTTAATAATAAATAAAAAAAAAATATATATATATATATATATATATATATATAGGGACTGATACGTAGCTGGTGTTATCCAGGTATTTTACTGACCTTTATGAAATATGCATGTATTCACCTATTTTTATACAAATTACTGTTTAAACTTTGGCTAGTTTTGGAAGAATAAACTTTTTTTTACATCATGTTTGTGTGTTTAATTGTTGAGGTATTGTTAGGCCAATTTGTTTTTATTGAACCAACTACATCAATAAGCTAAAATATGAGACAACTTTGTTTTAAATAGTCAAAGAATTGGGCTATAAAATTTATAATTATAATAATAATAACAGTAATAATTAATAGTATTTGTATTATTAGTCTTAGAAGCAAACATCCATTGAACACTTGATCAGATGTATTTATGTTATTTTGTACTTATGTGACCCATATTTATTTTTTCTTTGGGTTTTAAGAACTACATCAAAAGAACAAAGACAAACTTAGGATAAGTGGAAGGTGAGAAACCCCCACAGAGAATGTACTAACTATTACATTGTACTATTTGCTCTGTGTTTTTGGGGGGGATCTTTCGACTTGCCGGTGCGCAAATCCGTTTGTGTTAAAGCCAACTGATAAATCCAGGAGCACACACAGACATACATCTCCATCCACAAACACACACTCAAATGTGGCACTTTAACCATTTTCTCTGTACTTTTTGTCCTTAATTGAAATGCATCAATACAATAATAATTTACATGATAACACGAGTGCAGGAGGATCTGAAGACTTTGATACGTTTACAGTAAATTGGCCATAGACATTGTTTATTTTGCTGAACAGGGCATAGTTGATAAACAATATTTAAAAAACAAACCAGGAAGTAAGTATTTCAATGCATTACAGGTGCCCTAACAAACATAGCTAAAGTGTGCAGTACAAACGTAGTGTGTGGGGATTGAAAGATTGTTTCCCCATTTCCCCAGAATTGATCCCCATTGTTTTTCACTATCATTCTTAGTACGTTATAAAGTACGGTGTAGGGTTTCAGCTCTGGTTCAGAGGTGACCCGAATCTTTAAGGATTCAGGTTAATTTTAAAAGACTGAATTAAAACATTAAAATATACACTTTCTTGACTAACCGTCCACCGTTTAGTACAATTCAGTGTATCTTACCAGTTCTGCTTATCACATGGCCACCGATGATAACATAATCTAGTATTTATCAATAATGAGCAAGGTAACTTAAGATCTGGGCAAATGTTTAGACTTTAAAACACATAACTAAGACAACAGTTCTTTATAAAGAAACAAGAATTTATTTGACTAGTCTATGATACATTAAACTACGCTACTTAAACACACACACACACACACATACATTTGTGCAGGACTTTGGAATTCTAGCACGAAGTCTCGTAGAGAGTTCTTGAAGAGGGGCATGGCGTCAGCAGAGGCGGCATAGTGCCCGCAAGGGCATCCTGCTTCCTTTGTTTATCAGATTGCCAATTAACACCGTTGGAGTTCGAGTTCGCCTGGACTTTTATGGCTCCAGACGCACAGACTTCCTTGGTTAAGTTTCCAGCTTCTTCATGTTAGTGATGCTGCTTTGTCTAAAAGGGCGGATAAGATTAGCGAGATGGCGCCATGGAGGCTGAAAGAGGGTTCGGGAATGTGACTGATTGTTTGGGGGCCTGCTCATTCCTAAATATGCACACTTAAAAGTTATCCGGGAAGAGGTTGTTTACAGTTTCCGAATGAGATAAGGTTATTGGGATAAAGCCAGCTTTAGACTGATATTATCTACCATTACATATCTTACCCACCCATTCCTTCCTTTATCTAATAAAAGGGGTTTGTACATGCTGATTACACCAAGTCATGCAGAATAATCAAACATATACACAGGAATAAAACATACTGAGTAAATATATGTATATACGTTTTGCCCTACTGGCACACTTTAAAGATGGTTTAAAGTAGTGTCCATGTCATGTGCCTCTTTGTTCATTGAAAGGCATGTGCTCTGGAGGTCAATGAGATGGCCAGTGGTCTGAGTTAGGGAGGGTTCTTCCTCCACTCAGCGGAGTAAAACTGTTTCCTTTGTTTATCAGATTGCCAGTTTACATCGTTGGAGTTTGTGGTTGCCTAGACTTTTATCGCTTCAGACTTCCTTGGTTAAGTTTCCCGCTTCTTCATGGTAGAGATGCTGCCTTGTCTAAAAGGCTGGGAGAGGGTTCTGGAATGTGACCGATTGTTTGCTCTCTTTGGGGGCCTGCTCATCCCTACATCGGTGATTAAAATGGTATATGTGTGTAACCCCCCAGCCTATGCGAAGAATACCTCATTTAAAAGATGAATGACGGTCAGAGGTGTGAATGCACATCTCTGCTTTCCACTGCGGTGTGTGTGTGTTTGTGCTTTAGGTTCTTTGGGGTGCTTTCCTAAATTCAGTCTGTCTGAATCTGTATAAACACCAGGTTGGGAAAATCATGTGTGAGAAAACGACACATTCTGTATCTGCAAAGTTAAGCTTGGAGCAAAACTCAGTTTTTACCCCTCCTCTGGGTCACACTGATCATTTTGATTCATACATATTTCCTCACACGTTTCATTCTCATTTCTCAAATTTTCTTTTAATTCTGTAAAGCTGTTTTGCGATAATAACCGCTGTCAAAAGCGATATATAAATAAATCCAATATTACTAAACAAATCCTGGAACGTGAGCATGCGGGTGCCTGTCCGCGCACGTGTGTGTGAGAGGGAGATAGATCCCCTCTATGACACAAATAGCCTACAGTAAACTATGTGTGCGTTATGTGATTAATATAACTGATCAGTTTCTGTAACATGCGATGTACGAGGATAAGAGCGTTATATGAATAAAAATTTCGTATATATTTTTTAAATGTTCAAATAAAACGTGATTTTCAGAGTATATAATTTGTATATCATCTGTTTACAGGATTGGCTGATTTTGTGATTGAGACCCATGGGTTACATTTAAATAATTCTTATTAGTAGTAGTAAGCCAGGCTTTAGTAACCTTGGACAAATCACAATATATAAGGTCCCTTTCTCGCACACACACACACAAACACATACACGCACACACAAATAGCACATAAAATTGCGCAAAACCAAATGGAACTAGGACAAAAATATAAGCAGTAAAAGATACAGTAGTATACTGTAGGTGATCCCCGTTCTGGGATAACGGGTGCTAAACCCCCTGGAACTTTTTAGTTGTTTTAATGTTGTTTTCAAATGTGAATGTTTATTTGTATTTAATCTCTCTGCGGCCGCATCTATTCACAATTGTGATAAGTGATTAATGCCACCGTAAATACACCGTAATGTAAAATAGAGCAACTGCCTACCAAACACCAAGTTCAAAACCAGCACTTTTTTTCAGCAAGAAAACACATCTGATAACATTGTTGTGTTTTTAAAAAAAATCCTTAATAATTGCGTCATCTGGAAATGCTATTTTGTACAGTTACAAAGCCAACTAGCTCCTACCAAAAGCTGAATTCCAAATTGCTTTCCAACACTGTATCAAGGGCACTACTTAGTGTGTGGAACAAGGGATTGTACTCTCTATTCATCTAATGTTATTTGGGATTCAACTCAGGAACACGAACCATAAATGATTATATAATAGTCAATGCGCCACCTGGCTGGATTATACAGCATTGCAACCATCATATTAGAAAGCAGATTATTAGAAAGGGCGTTTACAGGGCGGAGCATTGTTAACTGCTGAAGATGTAAAAACCCTTTTGTTTGCATAAATAAATGAGAGAACTTTGATACCCCTTGTGTGTGTGTGTGTGTGACTTTGGCTCTCCAGATATCGGTAAATGTCAAAGCTGCTCACTGTTTTATCATTGTTTTAAACCTAACAATAGGGAAATACCTATGAGATGTATTATGGGACATGCGATTCCACTGATTCTTTTTCCTGTAATGCAACAATACATAACTTAAATAAAGTATCAAGGGTCTTAGAGAAGCAACTGTTGCTGCACATCAATCTGGATAGGATTCAGAGTTCAGAATTCTACACTCATTCACTCATCATCTATACGCTTAATCCTGTATTCAGAGTCATGGGGGGGGCCTGGAGCCTATCCCAGGAGACCTAGGGCACATGGACAGGGGTACACCCTGGACAGGGTGCCAATCCATCGCAGGGCACAGACACACACATACGCACACTACGGGCAATTTGGGAATGCCAATTAGCCTAACCTACTGTACATGTCTTTGGACTGTGGGAGGAAACCGGAGTTCCCGAAGGAAACCCACCAAGCACGGGGAGAACATGCAAACTCCATGCACACAGAGACGGGAATCGAACCCGGGCCCTGGCGGTGTAAGGCGACAGTGCTAACCACATACAATAAAACCCAAGAGCTACATCTCAGACACTACAGACCTAAGAGAGCATGTTGAATGTTAATGTCCATGACAAAACAATAAGAAGAAGATTGTATTGTAAGATTGTAAGACTGAACAAGTATATTTCCTTGGAAGGGTCGTCAGGAGAATGTCTCCTCTGTCTAAAAAGAATACAGAAGCATGACAGAGTTTCGCAAAACTTTATTTGAACCTTTTATTTGTTTATTGGAACAATGTCTAGAAGCCACACACACACAAAAATTATTGCATATGCGCATGTGCGGGTACAGACACAAGCACACACCCTTCTTGGAAGTATGACATAAATTTCATGACCACTCACACACACACCCCAGTGTTCTGTAGTGTCCAAGACCTCTCACTTTACAGGTTTAAATAAGAGAGAGTGCAGCGTCTGGCTTAAGACATACAGTAAACTTGCATCCATCACGAAACATCTTTTAAAGAAGACATTTCTTACTTCCTGCATCTGGTCTAAAGGTCTCAGTTTTCAGATTTTTGTCAGTAACCCCTACTTACTTGGGTTGCTCATCGCTCCTTCTTGTTTCTTTGTTTGATTCAATTTTAATTTAATATTCAATAGATATACTGTATGTTAATTTGTTAGGCCTGGTAGAAATTCCATTTCTTCAAAGAGGGTTTGGCTTGTTCCTCTTTTCCTATCCAGAATATCGACGGCTTAATTTTAACATCAAAGAAAGTTTTAAGATTTTTCCAAGATGCATAATGATCTTATTCTTATTTTCCTATTTTTCTATTCCTTTCCCAACAGTCAGGTCTCAACTGTCCTTAGTATGCTTAAAGTTCTTAAAATAATTTATTTATTCATTTATTTATTTATTTTTCATTATAATTATTTTATGATCTCAAGATTACATGTCATATAATGATTAAGTATTGAACTTTATTGTGATTAGGATCAATATTAACCTTTTTTTTTCCAAAGCTTATTTACATTAGAATATATTATTATTTTACATCTTATCTTCTATATTATTTTTATAATTATTATTGTTATTATTACTATCATTATTTTTTTAAAGTCTGATCATTAAAATTTTGATTCATAAGATAATTCTATTCTTAAATCATAATTTCAATTTAATCATTGCCATTTGACTATATGTATACATATATGGATTAGTAATTATAGACACGTTATAATCACATCATTGATGAAATTTGGTTATGTAGTGTAATATAGAGTGATAGTGTTAGTTGTAGTAGTAAGGGA
>JAAGKR010014702.1:0-7500 GCA_011419295.1 Clarias macrocephalus
TGTGTGTGTGTGTGTGTGTGTGTGTGTGTGTGTGTGTGTGTGTGTGTCTCAGGAGAGTGTATAGGTCATGGGAAAATCTGGGACTTTCAGCAGTTCAGCTCATTTTACATTCCACACACACAATACACAACACAGATGCGTGCACGCGCACACACACACACACACACACACACACACACACACACACACACACACACAGCTCTAACAAGATGACGAGAGATGAATGCACCAAGGCGCTCTCACTGCTGTATTCTGGGAAACATCTGAGATCAGACCTTTAACTCTCTCTCTCTCTCACACACACACACACACACACACACACACACACACACACACACACACACACACACACACACACAGAACTGAGGAGTGTGTGTACCCTGTGTGAAAGAGAGGATGATATAATCAGTGGCTCTGTCCCAAACCACACACGCACACAGCACATCGTGTGATTCAGGACACAGCCACAGGACATGGTCAGAGTGGGTCTGGTCTCTGTTCCTATGTCTGGGGGAGCAGATCTGGGGGACTCATGGACGTAGAGTATCTGGTGAACTGGTATGTTTAGATGCTGTCCTCCCCACTCTCACTGATCACTCAGGTTTGTTGACAATGACATGACTGGTTGCTTTATATCCCAGTTCCCCCTCATGTCTGTGTTTCATTCTGTATGTGCGTGTGTGTGTGTGCGCAAAGCTTTATCCTGCTTTGCATTCTGGGTAGGATATGACATAGTGATGAGTGAGTGTCACATGATCACAGCTGTTTATAAAAGAACGGAGAAACTCCTGAAGCACACTGACCTACCAGTACTGTTCTGCCCTCTAGTGGACACACACACACACACACACACACACACACACACACACACACGCTTAAGTTGCATTTGTAAATGCAGTGATGAATGGTGTTAATGGACTAAGGTTTACATAAGGCAAAAAATTCTGATTTTGAAACCAGGCAATTTAATAAACATTAATACAGATGTTAAACTAACCACATCACATCAGAACTTAGAACACTTTACTCCCCTTGAAGCGAGGGAACTAATTTCACTCATCTCTTCTTCAAAATCATCAACCTTTCTAATTGCTTTCTAATTACAGGCCGCTATCAAACTTCCCCTTTATCTCTAAGATTCTGGAAAAGGTAGTATCACAGCAGCTATGTTCACATCTACATAGAAACAGCATTAATGAGCTGTATCAGTCAGGATTTAGGCCTCATCACAGCACAGAGACAGCACTCGCTAAAGTAGTAAACGACCTCCTATGGGCCTCTGATCAGGGTTGCGTCACTATACTTGTGCTACTGGACCTCAGTGCAGCTTTTGACACCATTGATCATAGTATTCTCCTTCACAGATTAGAAAAGGTAGTAGGAATTAAGGGAACTGCCCTCTTGTGGCTCAGATCCTATTTGACTGATCGTTATCAGTTTGTAGATTTAGATGGCGACCATTCCTCATGTTCTCAAGTGGAGTTTGGTGTTCCACAGGGTTCAGTTTTAGGCCCACTGCTTTTTTCACTGTAACTTTAGATGGCCTTTCTGTTCCATCAAGTGCAACAGTAAAAGACCTTGGTGTGATTATAGATTCCAGTCTTTCATTTGAAGCACATGTAGATAATATTGCCAGGATAGCTTTCTTTCATCTCAGAAATATTGCCAAGATAAAATACTTCCTGTCATTAAATAATGCAGAAAAACTAGTTCATGCTTTTATCACCTCTAGGTTGGACTATTGTAACGCCTTACTGTCTGGTTGTTCAACTAGGTGCATAAACAAGCTTCAGTTAGTCCAGTTTGCAGCAGCGAGGGTCCTCACTAGAACCAGAAGATACGAGCACATCACCCCTATCTTATCTACACTGCAGTGGCTCCCTGTGAAATTTCACATCCATTTTAAAATACTACTTTTGACGTACCGTGGAACCTCGGATTGTGAGTAATGCGGTTTGCGAGTTTTCCGCAAGACGTGATGAAAAACGAGCAAGTCTTGGTTTACGAGTGCAGAGTATCATGTACCACACATGCGCTTCTTGTTTTGACATGATCACAACTGAGCCAATGGTTTTTCTCTCTCTTGCGCTGCGGAATTATGAGCACTAAGACCCTACTGGGTCTTAGTGCTCATCTCTCACTGGTATAATCAACATCCGTGCACGCGTGTACTGTTTACTATAACACTGTGACCATATGTGTGTGTGTAAAACATCTTTTATTTTGTGTTTGTATGCGTGTGCGCACGTGTAAAGCAAAAGCAAGTCTCATTAGAGAGGTTAAAGATCCATTTTCTCTCTCTCTGTTTCTGCCTGTCATTAGTCGTTATGTGTGTGTGCGCGTGCGTAATTTGACACTGTCCCCTCCACACACACACACACACACACTCTCTCGCCTTTACACACACACACTCTCTATACAGAAACTCTGCTCTGTCGCGATTCTTTTCAAAGGTAAAGTGCTAGTTTCATTTTTGTTTTGTTTTTTGTACTTTACAGCAGTGAATCCGTTAGTATGCGCTCATGCGAGTGTCATTAGCGATGTTCCTTGCTAATTTTTCCGATAAAACAGTCTTTCCGTTAATGTGTGCGCGCGCACATTACACACACACACACAGTACCTGCACATAAATGGAAACACTTTTTATTTTTAATTAAATTCTAAATTAAAAAAAAAAAATTAAAGGTAACATGCAGGTTAATTTTTTTTACTTTATGTTTTATTAATTATGTTCATGCATTTTAGGCTGTGGAACGAATAATTTGAGTTTTCATTATTTCTTATGGAAAAGTTAAATTTGGTTTGCGAGTGTTTTGGAATATGAGCCTGCTTCCGGAACGAATTACGCTCGTAATTCAAGGTTCCACTGTACAAGAAAACCTCAATACCCTTTATAAAGAATTTTATTAGGTTGCTGAAACAAACAAAAAAGGACTTGGGACAATGGTCTCCACTGTCAATGTCCCTGGTGGGTCGCATTAACGCCATTAAAATGAGTAATCTTCCTAAATTTTTATATCTGTTTCAGTCTGTACCGGTTTTTTATTCCCAAATCTTACTTTGGTGCTTTAGATTCAATTATATCATCTTACATTTGGAAAAGTAAACATCCTCGATTGAACAAGTCCCTCCTTCAAAGGTCTAAAAGAGACGGTGGCATGGCTTTACCTAATTTTCGTTTTTACTACTGGGCAGCAAACATCCGATGAGTCATATTTTGGGCATATTTTCATAACCAACCTAATCGCCCTGTCTGGGTGGAAATGGAACTAAACTCTGTCAAAGGCCTCTCTGTCTCTGCACTGCTTGGATCTGCACTCCACATCCCCTCAATTAAATCAATCAATAATCCAGTTATTAGACATACAGTACCTTGAGAATATGGGCTCAGTTCAGGAAGCACACTGGTCTTCTGGGCTTCTCTCTCTCCAGTCCTGTCGTCTCTAACCATCTAATCCAACCACCTTTACATGATTCAGTGTTTCAGGAATGGTACAATAAGGGCATTACGTTTTGCAGAGATCTGTTTGTTGATAACAGGTTTGCATCATTTGAACAGCTTTCTGAGAGGTTTAATTTACTCAATTTTCATTTTTTCACTGCACACACTTCATTAACTCATCAATACCAGACTTCCCTGAGGCTCCTGATGCAAATATAATAGATCATCTCCTGTTTGTCCACGTAAAGGCCTGATGTCCACTATTTATGGTGGACTGATGTTTTTGAGTCACACCTCTTTGAGTAAAATCAAAACTGCTTGGGAGAAAGACCTAAATTTGACACTGTCACATGGAACTCAATCCTCAAGCTTGTCAACTCCAGCAAGAAAAGTGTCTAACTGCAGCTAAATGCTGATTACTGTCCTTTGCAGCTTTGGCTCAGGGACATTATGTTCTGTTTTTCCCTGGAGAAGATTCACTACTCAATCCGTCATTCAGATTTGAAATTTCAACAGGTGTGAGGCCCAAGTTCACTTTTTCATAAACATTTAGAGTTCAATCCCATTTGAGTGGTTGCTTGCTTTGTTTTTTTTTTTTTTCATACAAAACTCAGACGCCCAGCTCCATGTGTTTCTTTCTTTCTTTTTCCTCTTTAAATATGCCTGGTGTCTAGACTTTTTTAGACATGTAGGCTGGAAGGGGTAGGGTGGGTGGGGGGGTGTAGGGCTTTATAAGGGGTTTATAAGGTGTGCATTGAAACACGTTTACTTTATCTGGTTATAATAAAAGAAACATATTGGTGAAAAGAAAATGGAGGAAGATGATAAAGTGTTTGGTGGGTTTCTGAAGGGTGACAGGATTTAAACTGAGAGGAAGGTGAGGGAGCTCAAGACCAGAAGGTGGCGGTAAAGGAACATAGTGAATGGCAACCACCGGTAAACACCCAGAAGACGAGACTTTCTCCACAGGGGACACTCCATGCTCCAGGGTCCCGGTCCTCTGCTCATAGACACGAGATAACGGAGGACGGATCCACATCAACATGAAGATGTTTTGGGTTGCACTGATACACACCGTGTCACTGTGACTCTCTGATAGATTTCAGACTGAAACTGCTGTGAAAACGTTCGTACTTCACTTTCGCCCGCAGAGCTCAGAGTTACAGCAGGGAACGATTTACACTCTCGCTGTCCGGCGTCACCCAGATGAGGCCGAGCGCCGTTTAAAGACCGGGTCCTCTAGGACTTCTTCCCTCGGCACGGTCACCTCCGGCTGCTCCATCAGGGACACGCGGATGCAAAATGTTACATCAGTGTAGACGTTACAACAGCTACACATTTTACATGTAAACTATTCAGAAAGTATTTATTCCTGTAAAGCGTCTCTGCAGCACCTAGTTAACAGCGCTATATGAATAACACAGAATTAAATAGTGATGGTGTGTGTGTGTGTGTGTGTGTGTGTGTGTTCATCTTCTCCTTCATTCACTCAGACTGTGTTCAGGGTTTTTCTGTCCTCTTTATATTTTATTAGAATTTAAAAATGTTGAGATTCATTTTACAGCTCAATAATATTTTAAACAGAACTGTGATGAAGCCACGATGAGTACAGGAGTTATTCTGAGTCTCAGGCTGCAGCGTGGAAAAGAGACACAGGCATGCGCGCGCACACACACACACACACACACACACACACACACACACACACACACACACTTTCCTCTGTCACTTGCGTTTATTCACCGTTTATTACACCAGTACAGTTATAGTCACCCCGTCACTGTAGATATTAATAATGATGATTTGCATAGATCGTTAGACAGCAATTTAATTTTCTCATTAAGACATAATGGAATGTTCATTAAGACTCTGCCCCTCCCGCCCCCCCTCCCCTCCCCTCCCCACACACCCGTACAGGAAACCTTCGTCTCAGACAGAGGGACGTCCCGAATGCGCTCCGGTCCCGGAGGTGTGGACTAAAGGAGAAGTGCACACTACGTAGGCCTTGTGCTTTAGCATTAATTAAATCATACACAGCTCCACCCACAATGGCCACGCCCACAGTATAACAGCGGAGGCATGTGCCGATCATCAGCCACAAGATAGAAACCGTTCACTATTCACAGGAGTCTCCCTGGGTTAGAACACACCTACTGAGCAGGTAGTGCGCCTCAGCAGGGGGTAAGGTCGGACCCCTTAATCTGACATGCTAAAGCACACGCCCCTCAGCGAACCGCCATACCGGTGCCAAACGCCTGGAGAGTGAGAAATGAGATCATCTTTTTTTTTTATTTTAAGAATATAATCTTTTTTCCTTTAAATACAAACTGGTGATCTCATCAGAAACCGTGATAAAAATTTACAAATATCATGATATGAAAAATTATCACGGATCGGCACATGCCTGGCCAAGCGCAAAGTTTATTTTATCATTTATTTATTATCTGTTATTATCTGCTAAATGGTTTATTACAGTGTGTGTGTGTGTGTGTGTGTGTGTGTGTGTGTGTGTATATAACACAATGAGTATGTACAGCACAGAAAAAAAACAAATCTCTCTGCAGTGAGGAATTCAACACCATAACAGAAAGACAAACAAACAAACTAAAGAGTGGAGTGCCCCCTCCCACACACACACTCTCTCACACACACACACTCTCACACACTCTCACACACTCTCACACACTCTCACACACTCTCACACACACACACACACACACACACACACACACACACACTTTTCCGTTATCTCCTGTCTCTCAATCCAAATCCTTTCCTTTACCCTATTGATCGAATGCCTCTCTAAGCCCCGCCCACCCACCTGACTCATTCCATTCCAGATGTGTAAACTCAGAATTCGCTACAGCATCAACGTTCACGCTAAACACCAATTTCAATTCCGCATTAATTAATTACTTACTGCCCCGATTAACTCCACACACACACACACACACACACTCTCACTCCTGCTGGTGAGAAATCTCAAAACTAATTAATACTAAATTATAAAGGAAATAACTGTATCCATTTGTCTGAAAAATAAAATTAAAAAAAGACTGAAGAAGAAGAAGTGAGCGAAGCGTGTAAGAAAATGAACAAGTAAGAACTGGGACTGAGCCACGCCCCTCTCTCCTACAGAACTGTCACTTCCTGTTTCTCTCCACATTTCAGATACACGCGCACGCGCACGCACACACACACACACACACACACACACTCTCTCTCTCACACAACCCTGGCCCCGCCCCTCAGATGTGCTTAAAGTCCTGTGAAATCTCCGCCCCTCCTTGTGGGAGGAGAGATGGAGGACAGGAAGTGGAGACGGAGGAGCGGAGAGGTGGAGATGGAGGAATGTGCAGGTGTAGGGCCCTTTTAGAGGTCGCTCTCTCCGTAGAGAGCAGTGGAGAAGGACATGTAGTCGAGCGCCCCGGGCGCGGCGTCGCTCCCTCTGTAGGGCGCCATGCGCGAGATACAGTACTCAGCCTGATCCGGGGGCAGCTCGCGCCTCAACTCCTCCGCCGTGATGTAGTTCTGCACACACAGACAGACAGACAGACACAGGCCAGACTGAATCACTTTTGTCCATCTCTGGCTGTGTTACAAATTTTTTATTTTAAAGTCAAGAGCTCCCTCATTTTACAGCGAGATGCGCACACACACACACACACACACACACACACACCTTGTCTCCAGCGAGGATCTTGAAGGAGGCGATGACCTGATCCGCCGTGTCCGTGTCTGTCGTTTCCCGCGACATAAAGTCGATGAAGGCCTGGAACGTCACGGCGCCAGTGTTGTTGGGGTCCACACCGCTCATGATGCGCGCAAACTCAGCATCACCCTGGCAACCGGGGTCAAAAGGTCAACCCAATACAAATGTCTCTGGGCAACACCTCACACTCAACACTAACTCTACACCAGACTCAATACCGAACTTATTCACATCTGTACAGGGGCACTGATCTCATACACAACATCTGTTTCACACCGGTTTCTGTGTGGGATCAGACGGGGGATCCCTCAATGAGAACAATACAGGAGCATGTAGCAGTCTGCAC
>JAAGKR010014703.1:0-11220 GCA_011419295.1 Clarias macrocephalus
AAAAAAAAAAATCCCAGATACAGTGCCTCTGGAGCAGATAGGGTTAAGGCCCTCAAGAGATCAACAGTGGCAGCTGGGGCTTGAACACCTGACCATCTCCGATCAGTAACCCTGAACCTTTTGAGTCACCGTTTGAGCCACCACTGCCACTGTAATAATAACATTGATTAGCAATTATACCCCAATAAACTGGTGAGAGGATCATGGGCATGCAAGGCTCCCCCATGCCCATGAGGACCAAAGGCCAACCTGTTGAGTCTGATCTAACCAGACCCGGCCTCCAAACGTCCCAGATGCTAAATCAAACCATATGGGATGTAAAGTCTGATCCACTAAGGCCCCACCCCGCAACCCACAGCACAACATCCTGCTGCCAGACACCCAGAGGTCTTGTGGAGTTATGTCCTGAATGACCAGAGCTGCAGCAGGGGCACAAGGGCTGATTGTCTGTATTGTTAGAATTAGAACTTGTTATACACACTGCTGGACATTTATCCAGATGATAAGATAAGATAAGATAAGATAAGATAAGATACGATAAGATACGATAAGATAAGATAAGATAAGATAAGATAAGATAAGATAAGATAAGATAAGATACGATAAGATAAGATAAGATGAGATGAGATAAGATAAGATAATGCCAGAGATTGTTCCAGGACCAAAGCGGGTAAAAAATTCACACAATGAAGTGAAGTCATAAACAAAGTAAAATAAAATAAATACACCATCAAGACATAAGATAGAATGCAACAATCAACAGAGTAGAATGTAGCAACTGGTAGCAATAGAGTCGGAGAAACCAGATTCTGATGTAGAATTTACATAGCAACAAGAAGTTCTTGTTAAATTCAGGTAGAGTTAGCACTTTAGAGTTACAGTTCCCCTTCACTGGGACTAAGAGGCCCAAACTTTTATCCAGCTTGACGATGTCCATGTGAGATAAACAAAGCCAGCTCCATGAAGAAGTGGTATGTTAAGGATATGTTTGAGATGAAGAACTCGAGTGTCCTGCACAAAGCCCTGACTGAACTCAGCCCCACTGAACACCTTTTATGTGACCTGGAATGCTCATTGCATGCCAGGGTCTTCTCATTTCACCTCAGTGCATGAGCTCACAAATTCTCATGTGATGTAGTCCCTACGAATGTCCACTGCCATGCTTCAAGAGCTAATGGAAAGTCTTCCCAGAAAAGTCGAAGCTGGTGTAGCAGAAAAAGGGAGACTAATATCATACTAATGACCATGGTTTTGGAATGGGATGTTCACCAAGCACATAGTGATGGTCAGAGGTCTCCATACCTCTGGATCTACAGTGTCACTCTGGCCCAAAAAATAGGGTCTGTGAATTTAAGAGGTTAAATATGAAGTGATGTCATTTTGTGCCACTGTTGATCAAACCAACTTTTCAACTTTTATACTCAAAGTTTGGTCTGTTGAAAAAAAGGAAAATTATATTAAATTTCATGAACTATTATAACATTTTAGTTTGTGGACATAAACCAGTCCAAAAAGGCTGTGGTGAAGTGAAAATGTGATAGTTCCTGAGGACTCAGCAATACAGTCACAGCTATCTATCCATATTTTAAGTTACCAAATGCAGACACTGAACTTCTTTAAGGGCATGTGTCCATATCAAGAACATATTGCACCTCAGTCACCATGGAGGTGATGCAATTACCCGTTTTCAGCACTCAGATCTGAAGGGCAGTTTAGATGCCCAACACTTGGATCCACTTCTCTCTGAAGTGTCTCTTGGGATACAGTCTGTATACCTAAATGATCTGATGCCAAATTCTTGAAATTCGGGACAATCATCTTGGGTTCCATTTCTGGCGCTGAAGGCTCGAAGTGTCCGTTTAAGGAATCTGGTTTCACATTCTAGGGTGGAGGGTGGAAGGATTGAGTTGGATTGGTTAGAGCGAGAGCAAGCGAGAGAGAGTCAGAGAGCGCGAGTGAGAGAGAGAGAGAGAGAGAGAGAGAGAGAGAGAGAGAGAGAGAGACCACCACGCCTGACAGTCAGGTTTTATGGTCAGTTGGTACAAAGCCAAAAGGATAATTACACTGAAAATACTCAGCATGGTCAAGGATAATTGTAATGTCTAATAACACGTACTGAAATGTTTTTCTGATCTACGCTAATAGGTCAGGAATGGCCAGGATCTGGGCAGCAGCAAACTTAGCTTTAGTTATAGAAGAACGTAAAGAGGGAAGTCTTACGTAAGGCAAGTTCTTAATGCTTAAGCTACAAATGAAATTGTAAACTGATGAAAGTATAATTAGTTTATTTCTGTCATGATGATATGTTTGTTCAGTGTATTCGGCTCTTCTTTAGATCTATCTGCCTGATGATAATGCCCAGTGGAGGAACCTCAGAGACATAGTACTGGTACTCATAGTGCTGTAGAGCTTATCAGATCTGACAGCCGTGCTTGTTTCGTTTGCTTTGAGAACACCAGGCTGTCATCAAAGTGCTGCAGAAGAAGCTTAACATGTCACAGAGGACGTTGTTAACAAAAGTTCAGGATACCTCTGGGATACTCTTTAATCTGTTCAGAATTAGGAGGTACTTACTGCTGGCAATAAAAACATGTAAATGTACACCACCTAGTGCCCATGTGGTTATGGGTGGAGAGCCGTTTGTGAGTCATGCTGATGCCCACCACAGGAATAACCCCGAGAATGAGTTCATTACCTCTTGATAAAAAAAAGTTCTGCCTAAGAACTCAAAGACAGACTGGGGAACCCAGAGAACCTGGTTTGGTGTGGCCTGAAAGGTTTGGCACTGTGTGTGTGTGTGTGTGTGTGTGTGTGTGTGTGTGTGTGTGTGTGTGTGTGTGTGTGTGTGTGTGAGAGAGAGAGAGCGAGAGAGAGAGAAAGAAATAATCTATCTATCCATCTATCTATCTATCTGTCTGTCTGTCAATATAAGTTATTAGAGTGCCACATTGAGTCATCTGAAAGAGTAGAAGTGGAAAAAATAAAAAGGAACAGATGCCAACCTTAGGGTCAATCTGTAACCCTCAGGTTTCACCCCCCCCCCCTCACCACCCCTTCCCCTCTCTGTCTCTGTGTCTTAAGGCATTATGAAGATCAGTTTACACCGAAGTGTGTGTGTGTGTGTGTGTGTGTGTGTGTGTGTGTGTGTGTGTATTATTTATACATTCAAGCTGAATAAGGAAATGAATCTGAGAGAATGTGTTACAGTATTTTAGAGTAAAACACTTACCACACATTAAACACCAGGGAGCTACTGATTAGAGTTTAATGATAAGATAAGATAAGATAAGATAAGATAAGACACAAGTACAATAAGTTATTGTTTTGGAGTAGGCCAGGAGATGTCATCAGAGTAAAGGCAAAGAAAAAAGGATAATAAATAAAAAAAATTTATTCCACTACTAATGAAAAATATGGTATTTATCAAGTAAGTAAAACGTTTAAAATGTCTTCTTTTTTCCCTCTGCGTCTAAAGCAAAGGCAGCTCCAGCCAAGAAAACTGGTAAATTATTATTATTATTATTATTATTATTATTATTATTATTATTATTATGTACCTTATTGCCACTCTCTGTCCATTTTAGCCGCAAAACCTGAACCTGCGGGTAAGTGCATGTGTGTGTTTTTTTTTTTATTTAATTACTTTAACTGAGTAGATAGATAGATAGATAGATAGATAGATAGATAGATAGATAGATAGATAGAAGGTATGTAACCCTGTGTCATCAGATCAGTCGTGCTCCCAGCGTGCTCAGTCGTTAACCTCATGTCCGTGTCCCAAATGTGTGAAACTGAGGCTTTATTGATTCTAGTCTCAGTGTATTCGGCTCTTCTTTAGATCTATCTGCCTGATGATAATGCCCAGTGGAGACATAGTACTGGTACTCATAGTGCTGTAGAGCTTATCAGATCTGACAGCCGTGCTTGTTTCGTTTGCTTTGAGAACACCAGGCTGTCATCAAAGTGCTGCAGAAGAAGCTTAACATGTCACAGAGGACGTTGTTAACAAAAGTTCAGGATACCTCTGGGATACTCTTTAATCTGTCTATCTATCTGTCGTTATAAATGACTGTATATAAATTACTCTGACTACCCCAGGGGTGTGTGAGCATTTTACATGTGTGTTAAGTGTGTTCATTTATGTGAGAGGGAGAAAAAAATCTGAGAGTATGTGTTATAATTTTAAAGAGCAAATAACATATTAAACACTCGGGAACTACTAAAAACACGATACGATAAGATCAAATAAGATAAACTGGATATCAGTTGGACCGAGGTAGTAAAGTCTATGAGAACAGATATGAAATAAAGGATGAGAAATAAATACTTATTCCAAAGTTAAACAAAATACACTATTCCAGTGTAAGTAAGTAAAAGTAATTAAAGTAAGTATTTTGCATCTGTTAAAAATAATGTCTTCTCTTTTTTTCCTCTGGGTCTGAAGCAAAGAAAGCTGGTAAATTTCTTCTTCTTCTTCTTCTTCCTATTATTATTATTATTATTATTATTATTATTATTATTATTATTATTATTATTATTATCGTTGTTGTTGTTGTTTTTAACGTACCACCAATCTTTATTCATTTAATCTATAGAACCTGAACCTGAGGGTAAGTGTGTGTGTGCGTGCATGTGTGTGTTTAATGCTGACAGAATCATTGTCTTGTTTGTTCGATTACTTTAACGTGCCACTGCAATTTACGTGTATTATTTAAGTATCTGATTCCAATGCAGTTATTTAATTATAGGACTGCGGATGATAATCTTCTAGTTATTGATAGCTGTCTGATGGCTCATTGATGCTCTAGTCACATTTGGTCTACAGCAGCTTTATGCTAAAATTGTATTATAAGCTGTGTGAATGAAGACTCGGTGGTGTGCTGAATGAATATTTATTTAGTGTCTGCAGATCACAGAATTACAAGTGTTCAGGTAGTCAATTCTATTTTGCCTCAACAACCGTACTTTACCTCTGAATGCTAAGCAGGAACTGTTCACTTTAACAAGTACAGTGGAACCTTGGATTACGAGCATAATTCGTTCTGGAAGTGGGCTCGTATTCCAAAACACTCTTAAACCAAATCATAATTTTCCATAAGAAATAATGAAAACTCAAATGATTCGTTCCACAGCCCCCAAAAATAAATACATAAAAATAATTAATACAATCTATAAAATGAAAATAAAACAAATTAATCTGCACTTTACCTTTAAAAAAAGTACAAATAAATCCTGACACATAAGTGTTTCCATTGGTGCGCGCACGCGCCGTGTGTGTGTGTATGTGTATGCGGAATTAGCCCCTTCCCTCGCCTCGTTTTACACAGTAACCCTCCTCCTCCCTCTTCCCACCTCGCTTTTTTACAACAATTTCAAAACAAACACACACACACAACAGAAAAACCGTTTTAACAGGAAAAAAGAAATCTCTCTGAGACTGGCATGAGCGTATATTAACATACTCACTTATTAAGTTTCACAACAAGCGCATAAACGCAGCGGAAACACCGGTTTAACGGGGAAAAAAAGCGAGACTGGCACGAGCGCATACTAAAGGAATCACTTAAGTAAGGTGAGAGAGTGACGCTTGGTGTCAAAATAAGAGTCGCATGTGTGAAGCATGATACTCGGCGCTCGTAAACTAATACTTGCTCGGTTTCTGAATAAAAAAATATTTTAAATCTTTGCTGGGTTTGCGGAACACTCGTAAATCACGTTACTCGCAATCCGAGGTTCCACTGTATATGGACACAGTCATACGCTAGTCACTGCATAAGAAATAAAGACCTCAGCTGACCCTGATACACTGCTTTATCTACATCAGAAGTACTGCACACACACACACACACACACACATGCACAGTGCAGGACCTCACTGGAGTTTGAAATATAGAGTTTGGAGATTTATTTTTTTTTAAAATTCAAATGAAGCAAGGAGTATTGCAACTTATAGCGTATATTTTATGCTTGTTTTCTTTGAGTCACCACAGTGTTAAAAAGCACAAATGCTAAAATTGGCTGGGTATCACTGTGAATTTTGTGTGATATTTCAAAACGCTATAAATCCACCACCCACAATTTAGTCACAATGGATAAATCAGCCTGCTGTTGTGTTTGTGGTGATTTAAGTATACAGTTTAGTGTCAGTAATAGTGTTGCTTGAGTTTTAGTAAAAAACATAGCAAACTCGTGATTCTGTAGCATTTCATAGTAGAGGAAAAAACATTCTAAACAATACAAACACTTCACAGCATTGCGCAGCCTCGGCCTTTCACTTTGCCTTTGGCACATGATGACAGCTCATTATCATAGTACAGTATGCACAGCGTAAAGTCTGTTCATGCATCAACCAACTGTGACATCGTCCCATCCCACATTCAATTCAGTTTTATTTGTATAGCGCTTTAACACTGGTCATTGTCGCAAAGCAGCTTTACAGAGACCAAAGAAATGATGGAAATGTGTATGAGATGTGAGCGTGTGTGAATCAGAATGATCAGATCGTCTCTGATGAACGAGCCGAGGGCGACGGTGCTGAGGGAAAAACTGTAGGAAACTCCAACATTCACCAAAAACCCTCTGAACAGACTGTGTTCAAAAGAAACAAAGAAAGAAGCAACATGATTGGCTCATCAAGACTTTCGCTTGAAAATCTGGCACCTACATTTCATACTTTTATTTGTGTTTAAAAATAGTTTAAAGCTTGTAAAATACATTTATATAGCTGTTTCAACAGCCATTAAAGTTAACCATGGGAGTGAGTGAGTGGAGAAGACGAGACACTGTCCAAAAAATGGCTTAAATATGCTATAAGGGTCTAAAGAAAAAGAAAAAGGGGGAAAAACTAAAACTTTTTTTTTTCAGGATTTAGATATTATTTAATTAGGAAAAAAAGTCGTTATTGTTAAACCAATGTTTTCTTTTTTGCCTGTGGATCTAAAGAAAAGGCAGCTCCTGAAGAGCAAAGTGGTAATTCTTCCTCTATTTCTTCATATTATTACTATTATTAGTATTGTTAATCATAATAATAATAATAATAATAATAATAATAATTACCATTGTTTGTTCATTTCAGGCCCAGAAGGTAAGTGTGTGTGTGTGTGTGTGTGTGTGTGTGTGTGTGTGTGTGTGTGTATGTGTGTGTGTTATTACATTTCTTTAGTCTTGTGATTTGTTTACTGCTCTAATTTTAAGTGCCATTTTTACTCAAGATGAGTCACTCAATTCAGCAGCGCCCCCTACTGTCTTCAATCCTTAATCAGTGTGATTATTTCCACTGAGGTTGTGTCCTAAATGTGTGTGAAGATTTTTTTTTTTTTTTTGTCAGCAGTTTGGAACAATGCATACAGAATCCAGTGACTATAAACAGTTACCCTAATCTATTCATTAGCAAGCCAATGTGCTAATGAGGGGTTTATGTACGAGTTCCATCTTGGAACACAAGGCCATTGTTAGACTTTTCCACCCAACTTCTACTACAATCTGAGCGTATAATTATTCTGCATTTTTGTACATAAATACAATATTTTTAAATTACTTTATATAATGAATATATAATGAATTTAACAAAATTCTTAACAGACTCAGATGGAGAACATGGTGAGACACAGTGGGTGCATGGAGCAATAATAATAATAATAATAATAATAATAATAATAATAATAATGATGATGATGATGATGGAGCACCAGAGACAGTAAAATGCACACAAGATCACATGGGATGTTTGGATATATATATTTATATGTAAACACATATGATATATATGTTTTACATCTATATTTGTATATATTACGGTCAAAGATGTGTTATGAACGTGTCTTTCATCTTTGACCTTTAGGATGTGTTGCATTAAATCACAATTTCACAGTAGTATACATACATAAGTAGTCTACACACACTCATCATGACAAGTGAAGGTCAGGGAAGTATCGGGCTTTTTATCAGTGATTTTCCTTGAACTGGACTGTTTCACACACATCTGTAACAGAAGAAAACCACAAGAGTTTGGAGCACAAGGTTTCATTTAGATTCATCTAAAATTAATACATATTAACTATATGGTTCAACTTCAGGTTTAAGGTTAAGTCTCCAAAAGCTTAAATCCTGCTTTATCCATTCCCATCCAGCTCTTATGTGTGGTTGGACTTATTGTCCTGAGGAATCCTGAGGTTCTCCCCCGTCTTCATGATTCCATCTGCTTTGTTTAGTGCACAAGTTTCACTGGCAGCAGAACACAAACACACCCAGAGATCGATGCTACTCCCCTCCCCTATGCTTAACATTTGCTTAATTTGTTTAACCCTTTGAACATACCTCTGGTCAAAACTTTCCTTCAGAAGCTTTCAGACAGAGACTTTTCTTTCTTTGCCCATGTGAGGTCCATGTCCATGTGATCAGGTGCAAACTTCAATTGAGCTTGAAGGTGTGGACTGTGGAGCAAGGGCTTCTTTCTTGTTCTTGAGCCTGACCTGACTGTAGACAGTGACACTGGTGCTCCAGCAGCTTCCAGTTCATGGCAGCCCTGTGCCTTGGTGGTTCCTGGGTTGTTCCTGACCATCTGAACCAGTTTCCATTTCGGTGTAGTCCATCAACATTATCACTGACAGAAAGTGAAGATGCCTCAGGCTTATCAAATTAAAAGACATTTCAGGACTTTCAGCAGCACTGAATTAATAATCCAAATCACTCACTCACACACTACAATCAATTTGGAAACTCCAATTAGTTTGATCTACAGGTCTTTGTATGGTAAGAGACACTGGACCCTCCAGAGGAACCCACCAAGCACAGGGAGAGCATGCAAACTCCATGCACACAGATCTGAGGTGGGAATCACACCCTGGATGTGTGAGGCAGTGTTGATTTCAGAAACCCCAAAATAAATTAAACTTTGTGCTCCAAAATCTTGGGGTTTTCTTCTATCAAATATGTGTGTTTGTTTGTAAAATCATTCTGCTCCAGAAGATCAGTTCAGAGTAATCACTGAGAGTCCAATATGCACGAGTGTATGTAAACTTATACAAGTGTATACAAACCAATCAGCCATAACACTAAACCCACCCACCTAATGTTGTGTAGCGCCCCCTTGTTTCACTAAAACAGCTCTGACCTGTTGAGGCCTGGACTCCACTAGCCATCTGAAGGTGTGTGGGCTATCTGGAACCAAGCCGTCAGAAGCAGATTCATTCAATCCTTTAAGTATGTAAGAGTGCCAGGTGTAACCTCCATGGATCAGGCATGTTTCTCCAGCATATCCCACAGATGTGAATCTGGAGAATTTGAAGGCAGAGTCAACACCACAAACCATTTGTCATGTTCCTCAAACTGTTCTTAAACTGTGTGTGCGGTGTGTCAGGGCACATTATCCTGCTGAAAAAGGACACTGCCATCAGGGAACACCGTCTTCATGAAGGGGTGTAACAGTGTTAAGGTACAGTAGGTGGTATGTCGCCACATGAAGGGCAGGACCCGAGGCTTAACAGCAGAACATAACCCAGGGCATCACACTGCCTCCGCCTGCTCACCTTCTTCACATAGTGCATCCTGATGCTGTCTCTTTCTCAGATAACACAGTCCCATACACAACAAACAGCGCTGCACAGTGTGTTCTGACTCCTTTCAATCCGAGCCAGCATTCACTTTTTCATCAGTTGGACCACAGTAGGTCTTCTTTTGGATCAGACCCCACACTCTCCCACACACACACATTCACATACTACAGACAATTCGGCAATGCCAAGTAGCCTAATCTGTGGGTCTGTGTGCCAACCCAGGACGTGGAGGTGCAAGGCTACAGTGCTAACTACCATGCCACAATTTTTCACAGTTGTAACCAGGTATCAATGTTAAGGACTTCACCTGTCAGTAAGTTTATTGTTATGGCTAATCGGTATGTGTAAAGGTTGGGAGAATTGTGATTTAATAAACAAGTGTATTAATCTATGTAGAAATGTGAGAGTTAGGGCATTTTAGAGCTCGCACGTACGGGGAACATAGTGCACTATGAAATGGGGCGCTAGTAAGTGAACTGAAAGCACATGTTTTCTTACCGAACATGTGTGTATTTGTGTGTAAAGTACACATGTGATCAATTTTACTGAAAATGTGTGTGTTACAAAATAGAGATGTTATTTTTTTTGAAAATGTACAAATTATGACTTCGTTTTTGTTCATGTGCACGTGTAACCTGTATCAAACTAAATGTGTGCATGTGTGAAAACAAACATGTTCCACGTGTGTGTGTTTCTGTTTTAAAACACACATAATTATTTTTTTTCTCAGTGTGTGTTTGTTCTAAGTACATGTGCTGTTTTAATGTAAACTATGATCTGTGTTTAAACAGTTTTTGGGAGCATGAGGAAGGCTGACCTGAGAGCACAGTATCAGCGAGTGTGCTCATAAAATTAGTTCAAATATATATGCACACACACACACACACACACACACACACACACACACACACACACACACACACACACACACACACACACACAGGGGACCATCCTCACACTCCCATTTTAACATTGTGCGTATTTGTGTGTGTCTTTGTGTGACCTGTATCATACAAAACATGTGTAAATGTGGATCTGTGATATGCACTGGTGTGTTATCATTTTTTGGGTGGTTTGAGTTTAAGTCTATTTTGTACAGCCTCTGTGTGTGTGTGTTTGTGTGTGTTTGTGTTTGGGTGTGTTTGTGTGTGTGTGTGTGTGTGTGTGTGTGTGTGTGTGTGTGTGTGTGTGTGTGTGTGTGTGTGTGTGTGTGTGTGTGTATATACATTCTGCACTGTTGTTGAATACTTTTATACACGTCCATGCCTCATAATGTGTCTAAAGATACTTATGGGGTGTGAAAGAGTGTAACATTTGTTATCACTTAGTCATCAGTATCTTAGGTTGTTTTCTTTTCTTGGGTTTTCATAAACAGGTTATAAGATGGTATATAGATGTGGTTCGCTTTGCTTACACCTTACTGAACATCAGAGGACGTAAGAACACACAGCAGCACCACGTCTGAGACAATGGAATTAACTAGCCAAATGATCTGCTAACACTTTAATATCAAAACAAACCTCTCTTTCTCTCTCTCAAACAAACTCCTTGCACTTGCTGTCGTCTTTCTCTAAAGTCTCACAGGCCACCCAGCGTCAGTAACATCGTATTAATCATCCTCAGTCATGTTTCTCTAACACTTTCCCCTCCTTTTAGATTGAATGTG
>JAAGKR010014704.1:0-11220 GCA_011419295.1 Clarias macrocephalus
AGAGAGAGACAGTGAGTGAGAGACAGAGAGAGAGAGACAGAGAGAGAGACAGTGAGTGAGAGACAGAGAGAGAGACAGTGAGACAGAGACAGTGAGTGAGAGACAGAGAGAGAGACAGTGAGTGAGACAGATAGACAGAGAGAGACAGTGAGTGAGAGACAGAGAGAGAGAGACAGAGAGAGAGACAGTGAGTGAGAGACAGAGAGAGAGACAGTGAGACAGAGACAGTGAGTGAGAGACAGAGAGAGAGACAGTGAGTGAGACAGATAGACAGAGAGAGACAGTGAGTGAGAGACAGAGAGAGAGAGACAGAGAGAGAGACAGTGAGTGAGAGACAGAGAGAGAGACAGTGAGACAGAGACAGTGAGTGAGAGACAGAGAGAGAGACAGTGAGTGAGACAGATAGACAGAGAGAGACAGTGAGTGAGAGACAGAGAGAGAGAGACAGAGAGAGAGACAGTGAGTGAGAGACAGAGAGAGAGACAGTGAGACAGAGACAGTGAGTGAGAGACAGAGAGAGAGACAGTGAGTGAGACAGATAGACAGAGAGAGACAGTGAGTGAGAGACAGAGAGAGAGAGACAGAGAGAGAGACAGTGAGTGAGAGACAGAGAGAGAGACAGTGAGACAGAGACAGTGAGTGAGAGACAGAGAGAGAGACAGTGAGTGAGACAGATAGACAGAGAGAGACAGTGAGTGAGAGACAGAGAGAGAGAGACAGAGAGAGAGACAGTGAGTGAGAGACAGAGAGAGAGACAGTGAGACAGAGACAGTGAGTGAGAGACAGAGAGAGAGACAGTGAGTGAGACAGATAGACAGAGAGAGACAGTGAGTGAGAGACAGAGAGAGAGAGACAGAGAGAGAGACAGTGAGTGAGAGACAGAGAGAGAGACAGTGAGACAGAGACAGTGAGTGAGAGACAGAGAGAGAGACAGTGAGTGAGACAGATAGACAGAGAGAGACAGTGAGTGAGAGACAGAGAGAGAGACAGTGAGACAGTGAGTGAGACAGAGAGAGACAGTGAGACAGTGAGATTACTGCTTATTTCGTCTCCACAGAGAGAATTACTAAGACGAGAGATAAAGAAGGAATTACACGTCGTAAACTCGTGAGCTGTGATCAGTGAGACGGACGCTAACTCCGCTAACATCAGCTGTACGTTGCTACATTACAGTTATTTTATTTTTACATGTTCAGTTTTTTTTTATATATATATTTGGTGCTTTGGTAAATTATATATTGTTATTGTTATAAGTCTTTTCCTGTTAATTCCTATTAATTAACTGCATGAATATCACTGACCTGCTTTATTCATTAAAGTGCACTTGGTTTTATTACATTTATGTTTGTTTAAGCCTTTAATTTTTCCTTTTTCAATTTTTTTATCCAACAGTTTAATAGCAATTATCAGGAAATCTTTACAATTTTCAATGTATTATTTTTGTGCTGATAGTTTTTATTCATTTATTTATTTATTTATTCATTCATGTGCTGTTCTGTTAGAGAGACATTCGAGTTGACCACCCCAGACCTCAGTCCTTCAGCATGATCACCTCACCTGGGCTCACACACACACACACACACACACACACACCTGTCTCAGTCTATCTCCCCTATAGATCATCACTCACAGACGTACAGCCTTCTTTAAAACGTTCAGATGTTTCACTTGACTAATCACCGAGTCTCATCACGGCACTATGACTGAACTCTTCTGTAAATGTCAATCAGTTTTACACCTTCATTCACCAGGAATTTCGCTTAAGTCCCAGTTTGTGTGTGTGTGTGTGTGTGTGTGTGTGTGCACTGGGCTGGATCACACTGTGTATTAGACGTTCCCGAGCCTTGTGACTGTCACTAGTTTGTTCTGGTTTGACTTTGGCTCCTCTCAGTGTTTGTTGTGTGCGGTGGCTCTGATGGAGTTGCGTCTTGGATTTGTCTGGATTTGTCTGGATTTGTTTGTCTTCTCCCACGTGTCAATCCTCACATAGAATCGTACAAAATAAAAAGAGCATGAATGATGGATGACTGGATTTAGCTTTAGAATATCACGCGTGTCAATAAGTAAGACTCATTATCAATAGATGAATATAAATATGTGCGTGTATATATAGATGTGATGGTGAGTGAGTGAAGGTAATGAGGCGTGATGTTAATTAGAGATTATAACCGCGGCGTGTGGAGCCTCATCGTCGCTCTCTGTTCCTCCGCATGATATCCATGTCTGCGTGTACAGTGAGAGTGGAGCTCAGACTCCTCACACGTCTCTGTATTTGAAGTGTAAATGTGCACCGTACTGAGAGCTGAAAGACGAAGCCACGCCCCCTGCGTTAACTCTGACACGCCGCTCTGAATAATTTATTACAGATCTGAGTAAAGTCAGCTGTGTGACATGGATTTAATTTGTATTTCATGATATTCAGACCAGAGGGAGAGAGAAGAGGACGAGTGTGTCACCGGAGTAAACAGGCGGTGTGTGTGTGTGTGTGTGTGTGTGTGTGTGTGTGTGTGTCATTGCCTGTCATGGCCGCCGCTGCCGCCGCCGGTGCTGATTCCCCTTCCTCACTGCTCATGTCAGATTCATTCAGCCGAAAAACAAACAGATACTGGGTTTATTTGCATGTAAATCATATGGATTTGTTTAGTGTGTGTGTGTGTGTGTGTGTATGTGTGTGTGTGTGTGTGTGTGTGTGTGTGTGAGAGAGAGAGAGAGAGAGTTTGTATTTCTGTTCATTCCATCAGAGAAAAGTGTTTTTGTTCACGTGGGAGAGGAGGGCAGGACCTGCGAGAAGTTTAGTAACAGTTTAAGCAGGTTTCTGTGAGTGCAGTCATCATCTTCATCATCATTATATTCGTCTTCAATATCATCATCCTCATCACCACCATCACCTTCATCATCATCACAATGACCAACAACATCGCCACCACACTCACCATCATCATTATCACCACCATAATCACAATCAACAGCATCTTCATCACCATCACACCACCAGCACCATCTTTATCACCATCACCAACTTCATCACCACCACCATCCTCACCACCACCATCCTCATCATCTTCATCACCATCACCACCACCATCACCAACTTCATCACCACCACCCTTATCATCTTCATCACCATCTTCATCACCACCACCATCACCAGTTCTGCTCTCTGATTGGTCAGAAGGTCTTAATTAATTCTCTACAACAGCAGGTCTGACAGTAGTGCAGGTTTATATTATATTAACGTGTTGTTATGTCTGTAATATGTTATCGTTTCCATAGTAACCGCTCATTCAAAGGGAAGTGCTTCTTAAATTATGGAAGGAGTCGCCAGTGCCAGTGCTTAAACTTAAACTTCCCTAAAGGAATATTAAAAAATTTATTCTCTAAAGGAATTTCTAAAAAAGCTCTAATAATTTTAAAGAGAGAGAATACAGCGAGGTGAGTGAAGGAGTGTTTATAAGTGAGAACCTGTAGACCATCCACAACAGTAACTATAAATAAATAAAAAGGATGATGTGTTGTTCAGGAGTAATTATACAACAGTTAGTTCTGAACAGTTAATGACACAGTGGTTAATGACACTGACTGTGTGTGTGACTGGGTGCTGATGACAGACAGTAACAGCACTATGAGGTGTAACTGGGTGTGTGACTGGGCGTGTCCCAGGTGTTGTCCAGTGGTTAATGACACTAACTGTGTGTGTGACTGGGCGTGTCCCAGGTGTTGTCCAGTGGTTAATGATACTGACTGTGTGTGTGACTGGGCGTGTCCCAGGTGTTGTCCAGTGGTTAATGACACTGACTGTGTGTGTGACTGGGCATGTCCCAGGTGTTGTCCAGTGGTTAATGACACTAACTGTGTGTGTGTGACCGGGCGTGTCCCAGGTGTGGTCCAGTGGTTAATGACACTGACTGTGTGTGTGACTGGGCGTGTCCCAGGTGTGGTCCAGTGGTTAATGACACTAACTGTGTGTCTCAGCGTGGGTGAGAGTCGGTCTGTACGGTCCGCAGTACTGAGGAGAGAGCAGCTGCCTGACCACACCCACATTCACACCCAGTCACAGAAGCACTTTAAGCATCAACACACATCTGATAACGTTATGTCGTCTTACACAACACGCGTCTCTGCACTAATCACTTCTAAGTCCTTCTGAATCGCCTCTGAACCGTCCGTGTCGTTCTGTTCACGGCTAACGCTTAGCTAAAACGCTAACACGAGGCTGAATCACTACTTGGGGTGTGGAACAAGGGAGTGTACACCCTACATAGTGCACTAGCTTTACATTTAACGCTTTTTGGGATTCGACCCCACAACCCAGAAGTTAACGGAGCTGATGTTCTAAAGTGGAATAAGTGGAAATATGCAGTAAATCTGGTGAGTTTCTCAGGACTGTCCTCCACCTCCGTGGTTTATTCTCATCACCTGTCGGCTACAAAAACTACTTTCACCTTCTGTTAATTACACTAACTGTCACTCGCTAACTTACGGTAACCAGCTCCACCAGTCGCGGTTAGTTAGCTCAACCAGGTGCTGAATGATACAGTATGTGTGGGCGGAGCAAAATAACTAGTTTAATAAAGGAACAAATCATAATCTGTTGATAATAAATGGTGTCTGTGGAACTGTTGTATAAAAGTGTATATCACACTTGTTGCTGTTGTACTAAATATCAGCACTGACGTGATCCTGTATGTTCAGGGCTCTGAGTGCACCCCTCCTGCCTACAGTATGACCGCATCATGAGCGCCATATTCAGTACAACAGCATGACCTTGAGTCTGATATTGCCTGAACAATCAACAGATTTGGAACAACCACAATCCAGAATTCAACAAAAAATAAGTATGCAAATAGAAATTATTGCATATTCATAATCAGTTTAATTGATTTGACTGTTATGATCCTTTGTGACTGAAAAATAATTTATAATTCTATTATTATTATTATTATTATTATTATTATTATTATTATTATTATTATGCAGCTCCTGATTACTAATTCATTTTGAGTGTAGAATAAAAAGCAACATTGTCTGGGACCCAGTTTTGGTATGGCATGGCCTTACTGAAATAAAGAAAGAAAGAAAAACATAAATATGCTTAGCCAGTCTGAGCTTTAGGGGTGTTGTAACTTTTATGGTGAAATGAAATGTAGACTGAATGGCAAGTGGATATCGATTGCGGCTAAATCAGGAGCGTTGCCTCTGATTAAGGCACGGCTCGGGTCGTTATTATTATTGTGCTTTATAATATATGTTGTCTATATATACATTTTTTGCAGCAGGTTGCATTTCTGCTTCTTCACAGCTCCAAGGTTCCAGGTTTAATCCAGTGGATGGTTCTTTTTTTTTTTTTTTCTAAAAATGTTCAAGCAAAGGACTGGTGTCAGTGCTACAGTAGGTATCACTCTGGCTTCATGCCCAGGGTTCTTGTTACAGGCGCCACAGCTCTGATGATGGATGTAGAGGTTTCTAGGTTTCTGTTTCAAACACTAAAGCAAAATGGGAATATGAGGGAGAAAAATCTTCCTTATTTAAGCAAACAGTAATAAAATACCCAATGCTGTACAAATGACTGTGAATCAGGATTTTCTCTTAATGGCACCACTGAGAAGCTGATGAATCTGTGCCAGCACGCCAGACAATGAAGTAAAGAACAAACTAGAATATAAAGTAAAAGACGTGCCGCTGGAAAGCACGCATGACTGGAGAGCGATCAGCGTAATTATCTCTCCTGCATGACAGCTCGTCTGGGAAGAACACAAGACGGCAGTGCAGGAACCGAGAGCGTCTAGACGTGCCAGTTTGACTGGGAGGAATTCTATATTTTGTCTGTTTATCTTCCCAGAATCATCCAACAGAACCAGGACCACTGGCCAGTACAAATGCCTGAGCACAAACATCCTCCTTTCTGTCTGTTTTCCTCTAATAACATGCCAAAAGTAATAAATATGCACCCGGGGACTCACCCAGCCAGGGCTTATGCATCACTCCGCCTGCAGGGTTGAGCCACAAAATGAAAGCTGCTCACTTTGTGTGTGTGTGTGTGTGTGTGTGTGTGTGTGTGTGTGTGTGTGTGTGTGTGTGTGTGTGTGTGTGTGTGGTTTTTATAGATTTAAAGTGTATAATAATAATAAATATTATTATTATTATTATTATTATTATTATTGTTAGTAGTAGTATTAGTATTGTTCGTGTTGCCCTTCGTAGCTTTAACATGCGGCTCAGAAATGTAGAAGCAAAAGAAAGAGCCATCTTTAATACCGACTTGCCTCATTTTCTCTCCTACGTATTTCACATCCTGACATTTCACCAAACACCTGATATTTCACCACCTGCTTAATGTCATGAGAACTGAGTCCTGAACTCATTCTGTTGCTATCCAGGTCAGGCTTCTGACAAATAGAGGTTAAGCTCCCGACACACTCACTTCTGAAGATAAGAAACAGCTTACTGAGAGCAAAGCCTTTATGTCCGTTTAAGAGAAATCCATTCAGAATAATTGCTTGATTATTTTTCCATAACAGCGGCTTTGATGGTAATGAAGGTTTACATCAATGTGCTCGTTTCGGTACGTTATCGTTTCTATAGTAACAGCTCGTTCAGAGGGACGTGCACAAGACTAATATCACGCGGGATGAAAATGATGAGTGATCTCAGGTTGTGTAAGGACAGATGTGTTCATGTGACATGGATGGAAGGAGTCTCCAGTGTCAGCGCTTTGTAATGCCCTGACACACAAAGTCAGCAGAGACAATGAAGGTCCCCTGCATCTAAACAGGAGATCAAAATGGAAAAAATGTCGAAGGAATTGTATCCAGTATTTATATTAAATTCTCTGAACGATACACGGACGCACTGATCATCACACTATGCATCACACCATAAACACCACGAGCGCCAGAAGAATGTAATATGAACTTAATGTGGTCCTCTACGACGTGGACTGGACCTACCGTAGTCCTAACATTAGCCTGAGGAGGGCGCTGTGAGGACTTGATTGGCAACGCAAGCAGGGCAGAGGAGTTCATACTTCATTGTGGTTTCTCTGTAACAGGATAAGCGGTGCTTAGTTTAGGGTTTTGTCTTATTAAACGTCCCAAAGACAACTCAGTCAGAACGCCGTCCAATATTTCCTAGATATATATTTTTTTAATAACATGCAAACTGAGAACATGCAAACTCCATGCACACGGACCTCAAGGTGGGAATTGAACACTCAACCCTAACGGGAACACTAAGCCACCGTGCTGCAGAGTGTGTTCATGCTCACTTTTTTGTTTGCATACACACACCACCTGGAGACCGATCTGAAAACCTAAACGTGACCAAAAAGAGATTTTTGCATAATAGGACGACTTTAAATCCTATGTAGATTAGATTTGTTTCTGGGCAGTCAGTAAATCTGTTCAGTGGTGCTGCTGGATCTAAACAATGTCTGTATAAATCATTTCCAATATCCGAAACTCTGCAGCATGATTGTGGTGAAGCGAAATGCATTTCCTAAGAGACTGCTAGGAGATGTTTTTGCAATGTTTTTTGTGCATGGATTTAATCGACTCTGTGTTGGTGTCAGATCAGAGCGAGAGGCCGGAGAGAATGCAGTTGTTTTGGTTTAATAAAAGTTCAGCACATATACCATCTAGTACATCAGACAAGCTCAAGGTCAAAAAAGATGTTAGGGCGAGGCACAAACAGCATAGCATCGGCGAACCGGGGTGCAGGGTCGAGGACAAACCCAGAGAAGCAGAACACCGTGAGCGAGGCCTGGGAAAGCAGCCGGCGCTGAAATACTCTGCAGAGCGACCATGAACCTTGGGCCTCGTTCAGGCAGGCTGCAGGCGCTGTGTTTCACAACTCTGATCTTTATCACTGACCGTCCACTCGCGTATTTGACAGTGATCATATCGGATTTACAGACTGGCAGCCCAAATCTGACACTTTGTCGGTCAGTCTGCATCGGTTGCTGTGGTAACGACGCTGGAGGCTCGCGTGCAGCAGACTATATTTCCTAATATCGCCCCGGCTTACAGTATGTACACGCCCTCTAGCATTGCCTGTACCGATGCGTCCCCTCAAAGTGTTATCAGACATTAGACTTCGTCCCCTGTCCAGGGACAATTGTTCTCCGTTGTAGGTTTACATTCGGGCATTTAGCGAACACCCTAATGCAGAGCGACTTACAAAAGAGCTGCGAGGTTTCCATCATTAGATATAAATATATATATAATTACACTTTGTTAATAGGATAGTAACTAGAAGAACTATCAATCAAACACTGCTAGGAGTTGTATTTATTTATTTATTTATTTATTTATTTATTTATTTAGTGGGGTGTGGTGGGGTGGGCGGGTTAACCCAAGCCATTTCCATACTGCGCTTAATCCAGACGCTCTGTAGGAAGTTAAATTGCTATGCTTTAGGAGGTCACATTGGAAAGCGCGTTTCCAGAAAGAAAAGTCCACTTTATTGTAGTATTTTCATTTCTTCCACATCTCCCTGCACTTTTTCACTCATGGATCCATGTTCCATATCTTGTGATCATGTGGACTTGAACCTCCTTGTCAGGTTGCAAGTGACAGACAGTTTGAAGTCTGATTTGAGTGAGTAGAGCATCCAGACTGAGGCACATCATCAGGGAACTGATATGAATCTGATTTCAAAACACCTCTTGATGGGGTTCAAATGGGGTTTGCAAAAGTCAGATTCAGGATGTTTTTTTTGTTTGTTTTGTTTTACTGTTAAGACTACATGAAAACAATCTGATTCTAGACTGATTCCAAGCTGCATATCCAAAAATCAGACTTGGACCGTCAGTCTGAACAAGGCCAGGAACAGGTATCTGACCAGCGATCTGAACTGATCTCAAACTGAATGTTGATGTTTTTCCAGGTATCACAAAAAAAAAAAAAAAAAAAAAAAACACAGAATAACTGTGTGTGGAGTTCGCATGTTCTCCCTGTGCTTTGAGGGTTTTCTCCAGATACGTTGGTCTCCAAATACACGTGCAATAAGCTGATTGGCACTGTCAAATTGCGAGTACTATGTGTAACCGAGTATGTGTGTGTGTGTGTGTGTGTGTGTGTGTGTGTGTGTGTGTGTGTGTGTGTGTGTGTGTGTGCTGCAATGGATTGGGACCGTGTCCAGGATTTCCCCCACTTAGTGACTGAGGTCTCCTGGGATGGGCTCCAGGCCTCCGGTGACCCTGTACAAGATAAGTGCTATAGAGAATAAATGAATGATTGAAAAGCTGCCATGAAAATTGAATAACCAAAAAAATGACCAAATTACCAGATAAATTAATTACATAGAAAATAATAATAATAATAATAATAATAATAATAATAATAATAATAATAATAATAATCTTCCATTTTTGATCCTCAATCTGTGAACCGGTGACTTTACACATGCATGTGCTAGAGCCTGGCTTACGCTATGCAGGTTTGCTCTGATTATTGAGCCCTGATTTATAGTCCAGCGGAGTGTGAGCTAGACTGCAGATATCTGTAGGAGTCAGAGTAAACAAAATCAATAAATGTGCAAAGGGCACAAGGTCTGATTTCCTGCCTCTCAATCGAATTCTAGGAGAGTCAGAAAGTCGGAGCATCATATACCTGTTTGATTTTCTTCAAGCAGCTCTGAGTGTGAACAGCCAATTAAACCGAGAGCTGCAGGAGTAAATTTACAGGATGTGTGTCTGCTTCCGTCCTTCTGTCTCTATTCACTGCATTTACTTTCCTTATGAATCTAAAACAACACATTTACAATAATAATATTATTAAACGTATTATTAAACGTAATTACTTGCATGCTATATGAAATGTATAATCATTTAACCCAGTAAATAATCATATAATAAGTTTCCATGTATATTTTATATAGGAGACTTATTACAACAGTCCTGCTGAACTGATGGCTTTTCTGGAACTTGAAGTAAAACGAATAGATCCTGTTCGCCAGGCTCCGCCCCCTGGCCTCACCTGCATATCATCAGAAATGACCTGATATTGGTACTGTATGTCCTTGTGCAGCACCTCCTCCGTCTGCTCGCTATCTGAATACTACGTGATGATGCAATCAGTGTGCAAATTGGCACATGACATCACTTCTCGACTTCTCCAGCAGCGACTCTCTACTGGAAAATGCTGGCAATACTGTGAATATGTTACATTGACATGCATAAAGGAGCAATGAAGGAAACATACTCTGTACCTGGATTTGTATCAAACTATCAGTATTTTAATCAAGTATTTTCATTACGGTGGAGTTTTTTTTTACTGTCACTCTGTTCCATTTCCGAGTGAAATATTGTATTTTCTAATCCACGACATTCTGTGCCGTCTGTCGTTTATGTTCTTATTCATATGTAGGATATAAGGAAAAGGCCTTTCAGGATAGAAAGTGCACATTTATTTTGGTTGTTTTACTTTAACCCCTTGGTTTTACAGATTATATAACTACTATTATTATATACCTGCATATAACTATATATTATATACTACATACAGCACAATCAATTGTAAACACTGGAATAAACTGTGAACACTGAGATTCTGTTACAAGATCAAAATCGCGCTGCGACACCGAGCGCCTGGGAATGTGACCCGAAAAAGCCTCGACTCCAACCCGCCACTTCAGCACACGTGGCCTTTTTGTAAGTTCGTTTCATTCAAATTGTAGACGAGACGAACGAGACGTTCATTTTGAAACACTTTCTCTACCTGCCTCTGTAACTCTGTGTGAATTCTGAGCAAACACGTAGACATGAGCCCATTTTCGTGCCGGTGTTTATTTTCTTATCTTTAATGGATAATGTAACAATAGCCTGCATCAGTGAACTCTTTTGTTGTGTAATGATTTTAAGGAGAAGTCGTTACCCTGATCGTGCCGCGTGTCTCGCCAGATAGTTAACTAAGTAAGTGAGCAGTGAAGCTTTACAGCACCACAAGCCCAGACAGCAAGCTGGATCTAGTGATCACTAGAAGATTTATCATTTCCATTAGCTAGCCAGCTGTCTCACATTAGCATGTAATGCTTCAAGGTCATCAGCTGAACTTTCTCACATCATGACGTTCAGTGTTAACACTTGGAGTTTGGTTAATAAAATCTCTTCTAATTAGCTAATGATGCTGATGATGCTGAAACAGGTAGGAGGTGAAGTGGAGTTTAACCACTGAGATTCGGCTTCAACTGTCTATGATGTATTACACACCGGACACATTAATA
>JAAGKR010014705.1:0-11217 GCA_011419295.1 Clarias macrocephalus
TTTAGCAAATGACCTTGTATCCAAATTCTCCATATACTGTACAGTATACTTCAATAAGGAGTCGGTCCCCCTATAACAGCTTCCACTCTTCTTGGAAGGCTGTCCACAAGCTTTTCGAGTGTTTCTGTGGGAATTCGTGCCCATTCGTGCCTGTAGAGCATTTACAGTATGAAGTAGGACACTGATGTTGGATGGCTCGATGGGGTTGAGGTCAGGGCTCTGTGTTAGGGCCAGTCAAGTTCTTCCACACCGAGCTCATCAAACCATGTCCTTATAGTCCTTTACTTTGTGCACTCGAGCACAGTCATGTTGGAATAGAAAAAGGCCTTCCACAAATTGCTTTGCACAAAGTCGGAAGCACAGCATTGTCAAGATGCATTAAGATTTCTCTTTACTGGGGATAAGAGGACTGATTAAAACATTCTGAATTTGGACAAATACTTTTGTCCATATAGTGTATTCAAAAGAAAGTGTTGTCTTATCAGCCTGGCCAATTCAGTCCTTATTCTTTCTCTGACTGTGTGTTTTTCTTTACTTACAGTATACTGTACAGTATATATATATTTTTTAAAGATGCATCAGTGCACTTCCATCCCCTTTGAAACCAGCTCCCCAAACCCATGTTTTGCCTTTCCTTTCCCTTTGGGATGTCTCTTCTAACCTCCTCTCTCGATCCCCGCAGGTGGAACATTCCATGCCTGCTGGGACCAAGGTAAAGACTCGGTTGGATGGCTGGCACATTAGAAAAGCCGGGAATTCTCAGGATCAGCAAACCCATGGGGAAGCAGGAACACTGATCTCGATTTTCGACTTGCTGTAATCCTCCCCAGTCAAGCAGGACTGTACCATGCGACAGTGAGTACCCAAGGGGATTACACCAGGCTTTGGTGGGTTTAGGATGTAATCAGTCCTCAGTCCAAATCACTAACGCAAAGTGAGACCCACACAAACTCTACTCCAGTGGCCAGAAAAGGTCTATTTGAGGTGGCCAGTGGATTCACCAGCTAACACTGTCTACCAGTGTCCTCAACATCATGAAACAGTTAATACAGATTATACTTCAGTCATAAGGACCTAAGGGGAGAAAATCTTTCTTAAAGAATAGAAAGTTCAAATAAAAGTTGTCCACCTTAATACTTTACCTAGTCATAAGAAAACCACTTGTTAGTAAGAAAAAAAAAAAGGATCTCATTTGCTAGACGGCATAAACATTGGACTTTAGAGCAGTGGAAAAAGCCCCTTTCTCATTTTTTGGTTGTGAGAAATAAGAACTGTTAATGGACTACATAAACATATACAGTATAGTACCTAAAGTATGGTGCCTTTTGTAATATTAATAACTAAGCCAATGATAATACAGTACTTAAAGATCTGACCCAACCTGGTCTATGAGTTAACAAAGCACAATGTTTTTATTAATCCAGTAGAAATTTGAATTTATAGGCTTCACAACATGCAACACTGAAGCTCTACGGCTGTCTTGGTGTAACTTCCACAATGCCAAGTCGCACACGGTGGACGTTAGTCAGACAACTATTACAGCAAAAGCTTCTTGGTCTGTCATCTTTGTTTAATGCTCTAAATTACACCTCGATTGGTCACTCGTGCAAAGTAATAAAAACACCTCAGATTGGAGTCCAAATTTAATTAGGCAAAGGGATGTTGCACAAGTTAATCAGATACATTTCCAGACCGCTAATTAAAAATAATTATTAACACTCCTTTCCCACAGGACAGGACTCAGGTATTCATATTTTGCAGCAACATTAATTATGAGCCTAGAAATAATTTAATGAAGTTTTTCATGCCAAGCGTGACATGACCAAGGAAATAATTGTTTTGCTCTGCACTACTGCATTCATATATCATCTAAAGAGACTTCCTCCCTGTCACATGCACAAACACAAACTTGGAGGAAATTATACACGTGGATAATGAAAAGAAGATAAGGGTACTAAATAACAGTTTAAAGTGAACACGAGGAGACTCTCTCCATACGGCTCGTTGCTGAACAAACCAAACCTACAATGTTGGCGCTGTTAGTGTATTAAGTCATTCTACTAGATTTATAACCTCAGATTGCACAACAATAATGGTGGATTAAATAATAATTAAAATGCTAGAATGGTAGGCAATGACGGAAATATGACAAATGCAAGTCCAAGTTCATAAAATAATAATACATGTAAAAAAAAAATAATAATAAAATTAATCAGATGGTCATTAATAAAAGAACAATTTTAATTAAATTAAACTTTAACTAGTGTGTGTGTGTGTGTGCATGAAACAACTTTGTATTTTGGGATAAGTGCATGAAGTCTTTTGCGTGCAGTTTGGTTGATCAATGGAAAATGTAAATGCAAAAGTAAATTAATCAATAATGTTGAGTCGGAGGGAAACATTCCATAAGGGATTTTTAAAGACATTAAAAAAAAAAAAAAAGTGTGTACATGTTTCTACAGTGGTTTCACTTTAAACTTATTTTTAAAAGAGAAATGATTGCTTCTAGTCTTCCATGTAGACCTTTTAGGCGAATTCCCAGAGGTACAAACCAAAAGTCTGAGTGTAGTACAGTAGAATAATAACAGTGACAGAACTTACACAGTCAAGCAATGGTGTGATTGTGTATGCAGACAGCTTAATGTGACTTAACGTCACTCGCTGTCCTCTTTATTAGGAACACTTGTTCACTTGTACTGATTTCTGCAGTTACCTAATCAGGCAGCCATATTGCAGCAAGACCATGAATAGAATGAGACAAATAACATGGCAAGAGCTTGATGTAATGTTGACATCAGACATCCTAATGGAGGAAATGTGATCTCGATGACTTCCACTGTAGCATCCAAATGGACTGGTTTGAGTCTTTTGGAAATCGCTGATCTTGGATTTTTACACACAGCAGCCCCTAGAGTTTATGTGACTAGAGATCTTGCTCTGTATCTGTACGATTTCATACCTGTGCTGTTGCCACCTGATCGGCAGGTTCAGTAACTCTATAAATAAGTGAATGAATTTGACTCTGAAAGGTTTTCTGGATTATAGTCTAAACATGGGGAAGGTACACATTCTAACATGGTACTGTATGTTGCGACCTCCACTACACGTTCTGGTGCATCCAATCAAAAGTCACCATCCATAAGTTCCTGCCAAGCTGCAAAACACCAATTAGTGTTTGGAACACCAGCGTTAGACTCCGTGGTGTATTATAATCGATTATAATCAAGCTGCTCCCAGATTTGTTCTGTCTCTTAATCATTAAAAGAGTAATGCGTGAGGGTTCGAATGCTTCACCCTGGGCAGATGCTTATGGACCTTGAACATTGTTAGCAGTAGGGGCATGTTGGGGCTCAAATGGTTACGGCTCTGGCTTACTAATCAGAAGGTCAAGGGTTTAAGCATCAGCATTGCCAACCTGTCACCTAGAGCAAGGCACTTAACCCTATCTGCTCAGGGGTGTCTTATCGTGGCCAACCTTGCACTTTAACCTCAGGTTTCTAACAAGCTGGAATATTGGAAGGAAAAATGTACATGTGCTGTCAAGCATATATGATGGATAGATGTTTCTTCAGTATAACCATGTTGCTGTAGTGTAGTGTGTGTATATTATACTGTGTGTGTGTGTTTAAAAGATTAAATGGCATAAAAAAGAGCAGTAAATTGTGTGGAATTTGACATTTGCAAAGCTTTTCACTAATTATTTTACTACACTTGTTACTGTACAAAAAAATACATTCACAGATCCCAGGTACATGGAAAGGATTTATTTTTTTTTTTTTTTCCAATTTTACAGGTATTTAGCACTTGTAACATTCCGTCACCAGCAATGCTGAGGGGTCGCCCACAGCAGACTATTCAATCCACACACAACTTGGCCACACAAGGTCTTGCGCCAGATTCTCTTCCTCCATGCAACACTCCACAACATTTTATCTGGGCTTGGGACCAGCAGTGCATCCAGTGGCTGAGGTTCAGGCATTGAGTGGGAATTGAACCTGGGCCATCCAAGTGCAAAACAAAATGCAAGCAAAATCAAAATGAAAAATCCGAAAAAACTAAATAACAAAACTGAAAACAACTAAATAAAACTGAAAACAAAATGGAAAAATCCGAAAACTAAATAACAAATTCTAAAAAACAAACCAAAAAAAAAAAATTTAATCTGAAAACTAAATAACAAATTCTAAAAAACAAAACAAAAAACAAAATTTAATCTGAAAACTAAATAAATTCTAAAAAACAAAACAAAAAACAAAATTTAATCTGAAAACAGGCAGAGCGGAAGTGAAAACAACAACATAAATCAGAAAACACGACATGTCCAGGAACAACAAATCGGTCAAACCAGAAAAGGTAGGTACTGAAATTCTCATCTGTCTCTCAAGATGCAGCCTCATGGACATTTAAATTCTTCTTAATACAGCTGATCAATCAGTGATTTAGAATTTTATTCGCAGACTGTACCTACGGTACCTTTTTTGGTTTAACTGAATTGTCGTTGTTTTCTCATTTGGTATTTTATTTCTGTTGTGTATGTTTTGTTTTCTGATTTGTGTGTTCTGTTTTGTTATTTTGATTTATTTATTTATTTTTCTTTTTTCTTTTTTTTTTTATGTATTTTTTTCTGGTATTATTTTGTTTTGCACTTCTCACCGTACAATTAACATGGCAGCAAAAAACCTACCAGGTTAACCAAAAAAAAAAAAAAAAAACCTGAGAAAATTTTAATTCTTCTTTAAACTCCTGAAGGACGACTTTAAAGTTTTAAAGCTTTTTTCTGCACGTGTGTGTCCTCTGGCTTGTGCAACTCTGCCACACGCTTTAGTTCACTGACGATTTAAACTTGTAGTTGAAATAGGCTAGCTTTCTAAAACAAAATGAATCCATTTTATTCATTATAGAGTAACCTACTGTAAACTGATCAGTGGATTTTATAATCGATGAAACATTTGAAATAGCCTTCAAATTTGAAGTTTATTATTATTATTATTATTATTATTATTATTATTATTATTATTATGTAGTTTTTAAAAGGTGTTTTAGTAAAAAAAAAAAGGAAAAAGCTTAAACTTTATCTTGTGTACTCAGATACTGTTAATTCATGTGCTATTATTATTTATGTAAAATAAATATTTTTTAGAAACTTTTTGTAGTTATTCTTGTGTCGGCCTTGCGGAGGTATGCTTTCACTCGATCATTTCCAGTATACAGCTTTATCCTGTATTCAGGGCACGAGACGGGGTGGACAGGGTGCCAATCCATCGCAGGGCGCATACAGTACAAACACATTCACACACAAGGGGCAGTTTGGTAATGCCAATTAGCCTGATCTACAGGTCTTTAGACGGTGCTGCCTGCTTTCAGGGCTGTTGACACTAAACATTGCAAAGCCCCATGCAGATGATTTACCCTGGCAGGTTCAGGTATACTGTAGGTCCTTGGAGAGTTACATGTGTGTCTTCCTTAACTGGTGCAAAAAAAAAAAAAAAAAAGTCCATACTCATTAGGTATGAATGAATGAATTAATGATTGAATAAATAAAAATTAAAATCCAGTCTGGCACAACATGTGAGTAACTAGTAATACCTTCAGGGTCCTACTAATTGTGTCTAATGAAAAAGCAAACTGGGATGTGAGTGCTTGTTATCTAGTTTTTCCTTTTTCAATTTAAGCACAGAAACTGAAAATCAGAAAACAAGCCTATTATTATTATTATTGTTTTTTTTTTCCCTTTCAATGTGATTTTGATAAATGGTTATTGACAAACAAGGTCCTTTTGTATGATTTTGTTTTATATTTAAAAAAAAAAAACTAATTATACAGGGTTTTAGGAGTCCACTTTTCCTATCTCTTGTCTGTCAGCTGCACTCGCAGTTAAATGATTTTTCTTTCTTTCTTCTCCCCCCCCCCCCCCCATCCTGACTTCCCTGACAGTTTTAAAACGACACACCCGTACTCATTGTCCTTTTATTATTACATCCCCTGCAAGCTGAATCACATGCTGCACGACCTGCCTGTCCTTTGTGTTGGAATCTTGCACATTTTGTACACATCCCTTCATTATTTCTGCCACCATGGGCTCTACCTGGCTTTTCCCCCCACTCAGTTCTGCCCCACTGTTCCCTTTGTACCGGTGCTTTCTCCGGCCTGTCTGTTCTTCCCTCTTAGAAAGTGGTTTATGTTGGACTATTTCTTGGATTTCCTGTGAAGGCTATGTCTGCTGACTTAACAGGTGCTCCACATCCTCGGCTCCTTGTCTCACCATTTAAACCGCTATGTCCAGCATGAGGTCTTTAAGTTGCAGCTATTTTTGAATTCTTTTTCTGACTTATTCCTACAATGTGTCTATCTCTGTTTTCGCTTCTCATATCACCGAAATCACAGCTTTCTGACAGTTCATGTAAGACTCGCGTGCGATTCTCAGCCGCCTTGTCAGGACTTTGAACTCTTTGATGGAACTGAGCTGTCGGATGAATGACGGGTTTTTTCATGTTATGATGTACTCGTCGAACCTCTTCAGAACTCTGTCCAAGTATAATCCTCACCTTGTCTGTACGCCAATGTGAACGGCTTGATTATGCTTTCAGCCTCATAACCCACGGTGTACGAGTTGGACCTCTCCATCCTGCATCTTTAGTGATATTTCAGAATTCGCTGCCTTCACGTGGGCCACTCCCCCAGCTTGTCAAACTCCACGCTCCCCAGTGGCTTCAAATTCTGCATTATTTATTTAGCACGAGTCCTCGTCTTTTCAGACCGTTTCTGACACCATGTCAATAAATAAACTTGACTCGGTTTAGTTTTTCTGGGCTGGCAAACGCGCAATCGCCAACGGCCATACCAACACGCATCTCCGCAAAACTTTCTCCTATGTGCTGTACGATCGTGCGGCAGATTTTAACTGTGTAAAATCAGTAGTCCAGGCTGACTTTGAGGTATGATGATCAGTTCTGGCTATCCTGGTTCTGATTCTTTGTAAAGAATGGATTTAGTCCATAATATTACACCCTTAAGGACACAATGTAGGCATAATCTACATAGTGTGGTGCAGCAGGGCTGAAGACATGTAAAAATACAGAACATGACTTTTATATGCAGGATGGTCTCAAATTCTCGGTTAACGCTTTCACCCTAAGGCTGATCCAATAGTTGTACGTGATGCGCATGTATTACAGTACCTTATACCCGCTTAAAAATGCTCAAGGATACGTATTAATAAAGTTTTGTGTCACTGAAGTGAGAATACATCTTGCCGTTTTGTAATAAGTGAAGCTGATGCTGGAAAGGCATCTCCAATCATTCTCCCTCTCTCCTGTCTGTGCTTTGCGGTTGCTTATTTGTCTTTCTGCTGTTCTTGGATGATTTCTTCAATAAGCAGAATTCTCAGGCTTGAATTAACTACCAGAGTGTTAATTTAACACGGTACAGAGTTTAAATTCTGTCGGCCCAGGTGGACTGGCTTGAAAGTGTGAAATCGACACTAGGGATTTTATCGTGTTTTAAGTTTGATTTACTTTTTGGGAGGTATGTGAACATAGGTGAAAGGTATTTCCAACAATTTCTCTTTTTTCATATTCCGCTCGCATTCACACCATAATTTAGAAGCGCCATCATGATAAACCCTCATTTGAAACTCTCGACTGACTTTCGAAACGGCAGAGATTGTAAAAGTGTGCAAAATGTTTTAATCTCAACATCCATCAATGTCCTGATTATTAAAATCTTGGGTTTGTAATAAAGTATTGAACACACGCATGATCTGTCAGAATGCACTTTGTTGTACAATCCTGTATGTATTCGTAATGAGATCGTGAAAGGTGCTTATGGGGTGTCACTCCACGATGGGTTTGATCGCGGCTTTTGGGGAATCATCACAATACACCGATTAGCCATAACATTATAACACCCGCCTAATATTGAGTAGGTCCGAAATGTTTTGCACGCTCGTTCACACGCTACCGGCAATTTGGGAACGCCAATTATCCTAATCGGTCTATTGGAGGACACCGGGATACCCAGAGGAAACCCACCAAGCACAGGGAGAGTATTTAAATTTCGATTTAAATAGTGAGAATCGAAACTCGGCACCGTCTCCTTGCACCACCAGGGTCTAACCACTAACACGGGCCAGCCTACGGTCCCCATGTGCATCAATGAGCCTTGGACACCCATTTCCCATTGCAGCTTCACCGGGTTTCCTTCTTTGACCCCCTGTTTCGGAGTTGCCTTGAACCCGTCGTCTAGCCGTTCCGATTTGCCCCTTGTTATGGTAGCTACCGTTACAATGTCTTGTTACCATGGTAACCGGAAGTGTGAGAAATATGTTATGGAGCAAGAGAACATTTTGCAGTGAAGATGATGTATGTTAAGAAGGGAAAAATGATTGTGAAGTGTAGGGACTTGATTCAATCTTTAATCAGCCCAGGTTGTACAGTAGTTTTGTAGTTGGTATACACCGATCAGCCATAACATTATGTATGAATGTACAGTAAGTTCTGCAAACAATGAGAACAATGCAAGAGCTAATGAGAACGCGGTCAGAATATGTATTTTTAGTTATTATAGTTGCAGTCGCTCAAGCTTTAATGTTACAGTTCTCTTGTCCAGATCGCGTCTAGAACAATGTTTAGCGCATTCCTTTTGTTTTAGCCAGTAAGAAGAGAGTGTCGGTGTGTGTATATCTTAAACAGGAAGAGAAAAACAAAGGGCTGTAGACAAAATCAGCTATAAACAAAGTCATGACGGATCTGTCGGCGCTCTTGAAAAATTGTCACAGAGAATGAGGAACGATATTGTGGTGTTTTAGGAATTGAACACTGCGCGCGGCCAAAGTTAAATGCGTTAAAGAGTCTGCAATGGTTTAAAAGATTTCCCGGCCAATGCCTGCTCAAAGAATTAGTTTTTGTACCTTAATTGCTTTTATGTTCCAAGACTTGAAAGTCTATTAAAGTTTAGAGAAATATGTGATGATTGTATAACTGTCCTCCATATAGCATCCCCATCCCTATTCAGGTATACGTCTATTCTTTCTAATGAGCAAACTTGCATAATTCTCAGCCTTTTCATTTATTGTTAAAACAGACTGTTGTTACGTTTTACAACTCAGCAAGGTTCCTGTGATGTGTGGGCGAATGAAGCGGGTCACAAGTGCATGAAATCAACATTCTCTTTAGTTAGGTAAGTTCAATAAACACGGTCATAGTTCACAGGCGGACTGGGTCAACACAGAAATATCTGCACACGTAATCAAAGGCAGGTGCAGAACAAAACGAGGGAGTCAAACTATAACTACTAGAGAAGAGAAATAAGAAACGCTGGAAACCGAGGTTTAGAGATGCACATGAACCATGATGAGAATTCACACTCCAATGAAGAAAATCTGCAAAAACCAATCGGTAAGTAAACAAGTAACAGGTGGACACAATGAGCATGAACACATGGGTGAAGAAAAGTCACGAGCTAAAAAACTGTACGTGGAGATATAAACAGAGAAGCGAATCCCTGACGGTCTCTTAACCGGCACATACAGTATTTCCAGAAATAACAGATACCTCAGCTCGGGGAATCATCTGCTTGGTAGAAGCTACTTGGACGAGTAGTGAAACGTTTCTACCTAACAAGAAAGAAGTCCAAAGAAGTCATACCACAACTTGGAGATAATCTCACCTGGATGACAGGGAATCATCACAGACGTACCCCATACTTTAATTTACCATGAAGTAAAATGCATGTCTCAGCGTCCTGTCAGTATAGGAATTAAGAACCATTATAATTAACTTGGCGGCATGGAGGAATAGTGGGTAATGCTGTGTTCTCGCACCTCTAGGGTCTCGCCTTCAGATCTGTCTACGTGGAGATCGCAGGTGCTTGGTGGGTTTCCTCCGGGGACTCGGGTTTTCTCCCACAATCCAAAGACATGCACAGTTGGCTAATTGGCGTATTCAGATTGCCTGACTTGTGAATGTGTGTGGGCTTGTGCCCTGTGATGGACTGGCACCCTGACCAGAGTGCCTCAAGTGCCCTGGGACAGGCTCCAGGCGTTCTGTGACTCTGTACAGAATACTAGATGTATAACTTGTTGTTAAGATGACCTGCTATATTTCTATAGAATATATGACTCTTTTCTCATACGGCCATTACATCACATTTTAACTTATTAAAACGATAGCCAAGCTGGCATCTGGTGGGTGATTTAACTGACTTTAATGTTATGATGTTCGGACCACACTAGTGTCAGTCAGCGACTATTCTGTAATCTCAGAGAATACTTATTCAGGCATTTACTGGCTAAATTGCATGTCAGTTCGGATATTTCTCTTAACCTCTAGAGACCTGAATGTCCTTATATAAGGACATGACATTTTCTCACTATATCTTCAAACAGATGATCCTCATATAAGGACCATTTAGGTATAATTCTTTTGCCAAACTTCAATATAATATATCGGGTGCTAATAAAGAGAAACACGGTGAAGAAATTGCAATGCAACCAACTGTACTCCCCAGGTCTCAGGAGATTAAAATTCTTGTTGGTGTCCAACCAGGCTCCTCAATGGAGAACGTTTATATATATATATATATATATATATATAAATGTCAACATTTCTGTGCACTTTCTTTATAATCTTTGTCATGGATGGCCTCTGCACTGCTCTAAACGCTGGCTGTATCGCCCAACAGTTTCATACAATAAGTGTATACGCACAGGGCTGGATTTCATGTCTGAGATACAGAAGATGAGGAGTCAAAGATGATGAGGGCACTTTGCTTGAGAAGCCATTTTGAAAAAGGAAAAGGCTGTCAATTGAGCTTCACCTCCACCTCCCCTGTCATATGCCGCCACCTTCTCTTTTTAACATCCGCTAATTGTCTTTGAACTTTTGCCTGCAATGATTTCTCATCTCTCTCAGACTTATTTGGTATTGCAGCTCTTTGCATGCATCATGGGTATCGTTAATGAATTTTAACAGTCAGAGGATTATAATGTCAGCAATAGGTCATGAATAGGTCACAAATGACTGATTTGTCTCTAAGCTGGGAGCCATCCATAATGGGTCTTGGGGAGGTGGAATAAAATCATGTTTGGTAAGTTCAGTTGAAGTGAATTTTCCACTGCTTTGCATTTACATGCTAATCTCCTGCACAAACAGATTTCAATTGTTCCGCGGTCATTCTTATATGCAGTAATAATGGCAATAATCATGAGCTATGATAACC
>JAAGKR010014706.1:0-11217 GCA_011419295.1 Clarias macrocephalus
ATGAAGGTCAGTCAGTCGGAAAAATTGGGAAAACTTTGAAAGTGTCCCCGAGTGCAGTCACAAAAAGCATCAAGCGCTACAAAGAAACTGGCTCACATGCGGACCGCCCCAGGAAAGGAAGACCGAGAGTCGCCTCTGCTGCGGAGGATAAGTTCATCCGAGTCACCAGCCTCAGAAATCGCAGGTTAACAGCAGCTCAGATCAGAGAGCAGGTCAATGGCACACAGAGTTCTAGCAGCAGACACGTCTCTAGAACAACTGTTAAGAGGAGACTGTGTGAATCAGGCCTTCATGGTAGAAGATCTGCTAGGAAACCACTGCTAAGGACAGGCGACAAGCAGAAGAGACGCGTTTGGGCTAAAGAACACAAGAAAGAACACAAGAAAGGAAACTCGCTGAATGAGAAGGGGGGTCCAAAAGTGTGTCTCACTCTGAACCCAGATAGTGGAGAAACCCTGTTGATGCGCTATAGCTCCGTGACCCTGCCGCACAGCGCTGCGTTATTGAGTTGCGCTAAACGAAGTTTGGACGAAGTTCCCGTGTGATGAGCTCGTCGCTGAACCGCTTCTTTGCACTCACGCCGAGTAATCGGATGAAGTAAGATACAGTACAAGTAATGCAGTACATTAAGCAGACACTCGGGAGCGGAGAGCCGGTCGGCTTGTTTTTAGCCACATTACCGCTTGCCGCGTTCTCACACACCGCTTACGGCACCCTGTCCCCGGTCCACCGGCATCAGGCGACGTCGAGGACTCGAGGAGGCCTGCTTCTAACATCTCGAGTAAATCAGTTTTCAATTTTGATTTCTGTAATGCAGCAGTGTCTAAGGCTGCGGGAGACAAACGTACACACTTGCGTTCGGCCGCGAGAGAGAAGCTTGGAAAAACAACATGAAAATACTAATTGCTAGTGGAAGCAAGACATCATATCAGGGCTACAAAGTAGCTCTACACGCGGATCTGGATAAACAGCTAAAGCGGAGAAAAACTATCTCTAGATGCGTCGTTTTAATTCGCAAGCGATGAGCTCGTGCTTACCTTAAACCTCGGTAGCGGTGTTGTACTTTCACTGAGGCTCACTAACTAACCCTACAAAACCGAGTGTGTGTGACTTCAAAACCTCAGAACAACCCACGCGCATAACCAGCTCCTTTAACTGTAACAAACTCCTCCCCAGAGTGCGCACGACCCGAGCGTGTCAGGCCCTTTCACGAAGAGTTCAGGCCTACGGGTGTCGTGTTTCAACTGCACACAACATACACTCACCAGAAAACCCAGTCCTTTCCTACAGGAATCTAAACGGAATCTTTAGTTTTAGTTTTCTTCTTCTTCTCTTTTTTTTTTTTCTTTAACAAAAACGTATTTTAATATACACTAGACGGTGCAACGCAGACACATAAATATAAAATGAAAACAATCACCTCGTCCTCCAGAGTCTTCTTGATTCACACCGCGCAGTTTGTTTTTCCTCTTCATTATTACACATTGTACAGTTTTCCTCACCAGATTTATAATCCACAGAGTGACCCACAGTCCTGGTACAATCTTCCATGTCTCCCATATTTCCCATTATTGTGTCTGACTGCACAGCGACGGTGAAAACTGTCAGCTAAAGATGGCGTAATGAACGCCAGTGCTGCGCGGAAACCCCGCACAGACGATCACGTGGTTCAGGCAGGAATTCCTCCCGAGGGAACAGGCTCTTTGGTCGAGTGCAGTCTATTAGACCTTGGTAGTCAGGAACATTCAGAAAAACCGCATTCCAGGGAGCGACAGGACAGTCAGTGGTTAAGGTATTTTACTACAGAAATACAGAAAAGGTATCAGGTTCAAACCCCAGCACCATAATGTTGCAACTGTTGGGCCCTTGAGCAAAGCCTTTAGCCCTCAACTTCTAAGAGATGTAGTGAAATCGAAATGTAAGTCAATCTAGATAAGGACTCCCCAAATCCCGTAAATGCATGTAAATACTGCATCATGAAGCATTTTTTGTTCTTTTCTCTAGCACTGATAATACAAACATCCAGAGCTGTTTAAATAACTAATGGGCATGTATGAGCTCTACATATAGAGTAAGTACAACCTGAATTCCGGAAAAGTTGGGACGTTTTTGTAAATTATCAGAAAACTAAAAGCCTTTTAAATCACATGAGCCAATCGTTTAATTACAATAGAAAATAGAGAACATAACATGTTTAAACTGAGAAATTTTATTCTGTTATCTACTAAATTAGCTAATTTCAAATTTGATGCCTGCTACACGTGTCAAAATAGTTGGGACAGGTGCAACAAAGGGATGAAAGGGCTGAAAAGGCAAGAATTTTTTTAATGATTCAGCAGGGATAATGTCTAGCATCAGGTCTGTAACATGATTAGCTATAAAAGCAATGTCTTAGAAAGGCAGAGTATCTCAGAGTGCGTAAAAAGATTGTGGAATACTTTAATAACAACTTTCCTCAATGTCAAATTGCAAAGGCTTTGCAAATCTCATCACGTACATCGTCAAAAGAAAACAAGTGGCATTAAAGCTCCACTACTTTGCTGCAGGTGGTTTGGCTTTGCCCATCTACTGATCAGCCATAACGTTATGACCATATGCCTAATATTGAGTAGATACCCCATTACCAAAACAGTAATGACCCAATCACGAGTTCACCGTTTTTTCCTTCCTTGGATTACTGTACTTTCGGTAGGTCCTGACCACTGCAGAAGAAGAACATCAACATCATGACCAAGACCTTTAGCAATCACAATCTGGTCCTTGTCAAAGTCATTCAAATTCTTATGCTTGCCCATTTGTTCTGCTTTGAACACACCAACTTCAAGGTTCACTTGCTGCCTAATATATCCCACCCACTTCCAGCCATCACTGTAATTAGATATTGAAAATATAGCTACTGTGAGAAGAGCTAAATTGTAATGGCTAGACAACTGGGTCAGAGCAATTCCAAAACTACAGCTCTTTTCCCAGGCTGTACTGGTCAGGACATACCAAAAGCGGTCGAAGGAAGGAAAAAACGTTGAACTCATGATTGGGTAATGGATGGCCAATGCTCACTGATCCACATGGGGAGTGAAGGCTGGTTGGTGTATAGTCCGATCCCACAGAAGTGCTAGTGTAGATCAAATTGAGGAAATGGTTATTGCTGGTTGTTATGGTGTCAGAACACATAGCAAATCACTCTTATGGTGGCAAAAGGGGGAATATGCTCATAATGTTATGGCTGATCAGTGTATATATTTTTTTACATTATATATTTATTTAAATAAATCATAGAAGCTGTAACTAATAACTTGTTTTGACTAAGCTTTGATCATAAAATGTTATTTAGAAATCCAGATACTGTATGTAACTTATATAAGAGTGATTTTACAGTGTTCAGAAACTGACACATTGATGAAGCATCAATAATTTAACACACAATGTACTGCACAAAAAAGCGATGAGATGTGGCAAATCAAATAATCAATAGGTTACTTGTAAGCTACAAGTTAGTTATAAACTGATCATATAATCAATATTTTCTGTGCATATTTAATTAGAATCTTCAGGCCTATTTTCCTAAAATGGGAGTTACCATCTTGTAATAACTAGAGTATGAATCTGTGTGCAGGGGAGACATTGGACCCTGATTGGACCCATGTGCAGCACATACAGTCACTTACTCGGACACTGGGTTAATTTAGTACGCATCCGTATTAGGAATGGATGCTGTAATTGTTGGTGTTGGATTACGCTATATCACCTGACCAGTAGCCAACTAAATGATACCAACTAAGTCAAAGTAGAGTGCTATTAAATAATGCTAAATTCGAAATTGTAGTGTCATCATTTTTTGCAAGGTTACTGATTTTACCACTAGCAGCAGTGGTAGTATTATTATAGGATCGTATAGTGCTAGTATAAGATTTTAATAGCGTGACTGGGCTATTTGGTAGTTAACCAACACTGTCCATCATATTAATCACAGTAATATAAGCATTTAGTGTACATCTCAAGTGAAAACATATTTGCAAACAGTAATCAGTATCGACGTACCTCATATGTGAATGAAGGACATACAGTCAGTAAGTTTGTGTAAAAATGTAGTTAATATTAGCTGTTCTGGTTTATAACAATTTTAGTTTGCTAGTTTAGAACAGGGAGCTACAGCAACACACCAAAAAAGCAGCAGTGAATTCCTTGCTGTTAAACCAGTTTACAGAAAGAAAAAAAACATGGCTGTCATGAGAATCACTAACTCGACTGAGTCTGATCACATGTTTCCCCACACATGTGCTCGGTCCTCCTTGTTCAAACACCGACTGAATTTCCAAACACAGCTGCTACTATTACTAGCTCCTACTGCTGTACCACAAAGAGCATCCTGAGTGGGATCGAGTTTGGGATGGAATTTGCTCTGCATACAACAACAATAATCCCTAGAGGGTGATCAGTGAACAGGGAGAAAACTCATCACTGGTAACAAGTCCACTCCATTAGAGGACATTTAAGTCATGGCTCCTATAAATAAAGAGAGGAGATTTTTTGTGCACACTCGATTCAATACTACACATACAGTAGGCAGAATAAAAACAAAAACAAAAAACAGATGCACTATGACACATGGACTTTAAGTTGTACTTGATTTTAATTGTGAGTACAAAGAAAATAAAACATTAATGTTTTTTTGTCATACTATTTTGAACTGTAGATAAACTTAAGCAACACTAGAAGAACAAAGCGCACAGAACACAAACACGAATGGAAAAAGACAAAGACAAAAAATAACAGTTAGGAAATGTTGAAAGCTGAAAAAGCGTGTTTACTAAACATTATACAGTGTTTGCCATTATAAATATTATAAACAAGTTATAAATTACTATTATAAATACTATAATAATAATAAATTGTGAATTGTTCATTATTCAAAAATAAATTGACTTTGTGTTTCTTTGGCTCTTAATGCTTGGATCACAGTGTTTTCATGAGTTGATGGTATAAAATTTTTACTGATATGGCAAGTACTTCATTTGTAATGGTCTCCACTAAAAACGTAATTAATTTTTATTTATATAGCACTTTTAACAATGGTCCTTCACATTGGAGAATCAGATATTACTACAAAGTGTAAAAATATTGCATGTCGAAAAGTTGGCACTTCTGGTTGAAATTCTTTAATTACAATCTACATTTAATATTTAAGAAGTGCAGAAAGCTGTATAAAGTGCAGTTATAGAAAAGTCAGAAGAAGAAAGTACAAAGCTTCTGAAGCTGGAACATCATCCTCATCTTCTCTTAGAGACTCAGGATTCATGACTGACAAAACAAATACATATAAATAAATATTATTAATTAAATACTTAATCCTTCTAATTATACAATTATCAAATCAGATCATCTACACATCTATCCAGCAATATTCATTCAAGATAAACCAGTCTTTATCTAATGTACAACAGTTAAGGTTCTTACTTTGTATTGATGCTGGCTCAGAGTAGAAGAGCTGGTTTCACACCACCACCATTCACAGAGCCGTTCGCCCTCGCATCACTAATAAACAAACATTATTTCATTTAGCTCCAGTCAATATGTACAATTAATAAATGTGCTTGTTATAATGTGAAATGAACAAAAATAAATAAATCTGTGGTTACAAGAAATGGGAGATTTCAGCATGCAGGCGTGCGGCACTAACATGAGCCTGCAGCATCTCAATAGGTGTAAATGTTAAAATTGACATGTGGTTAAAGAGAAAGGAAATTGGCTCCTACCTTTCAGTGTACATGGTGTTCAGTGGATGATTTTCACCTCCATGAGATCTTCCTGCTTCAACCTCAGATGGTGGTTGGTTTGATCTAACATGCACACAAAAACCTTAGTCATTAAGATTTTATTCTCCTATTTGAGGTGCAGAAGACTGCAACCATACAGGAAGTAGCTGAAATATGAGAGGAATGGAGAGTTGCCAACAACCCTGACAAAATACGCTAGTTAACAAAAAGGAAATAGGAAGATTTGTCCAGAATACACAAAAAAGGTCAAACAGCTTAACTTGCTAACTTTATACCAACCAAGAAATAATCATTAAAAAAATAACAATTCCCTCAATTATAGATTTTTTTAAATGATGTTATACAATAAATAAATAAATAAATAATAGAGAGAGAGGGAGAGAGAGATTTACCTTCGTTTTTAGTAGCACCAGGAGGCAACCACGACTCCAGTCAAGGCCAAAAGGACAAGTAGGGTTACGATGATGGTAGCGCTCATACGGTCTTTAATAAATAAATATATAAATTTATTCATTCATTCATCCATTACACACGGATTTACACAATTAATTGAAAGCAACAAAACTGAATAAATCTTATAATTGATTTTATCACACAGCTCTAACTAGTTATGGTTATTAGTGTTTTGGCTGATGAGTCGCCACAGTGGACCATCTGATCTGGACACCACTTGGCACAGGTATTATGCCAGATGACCTTCTTGACGCAACCGTCCCATTTCAACCTGGCTTGGAATAGACACAACATCCAGTGGCTGAAGTTTGGGAATTGGGTCGGAATTGAGCCCGGGCCTTCCGCATGGCAGGTGAGAGACCTACCACTGAGCCACCAATATCTCTCTGTACAGCTCTAGTCAGTGCCATGTTTAATCTGCTCATCCTTCTCCACTGCCAATAACTGTACACACTCTGCTACTCTCTTTCCTTTCAATGTATACTTTTCACCCTTTTTTAGGCTATCCATTCTAGGATTATTTTAAAAATGGTAAATCATTAGCAGAAAATAAAAATCAATGCTGGAAACCATTCAAATCCAATGAAACATTCAATCTTAAAAGAAATCTTGCAAAGTACATACCTCTGTACACATTAGCAGCAGTATTGGCTGGCATCGTAATGTTGTGAACTACACACACACACACACACACACACACACACACACACTGTAAAAATAATGCATTTACTGCTAACATACATACTGATCTGTTTTAGCTTGTTGTACACAAGTGGAACACACAGAGTGCAAGTACGAACCATTGAAGATGAATTTGGTCTGTAAATGGGGAAAAAAAAAGATACAAATGAAAACACTGTCATTTAAATCCACATAAAAGAACAATGAATTTTTATTAATTTTTATTGTACGTACCATATCACTTGGTTTAAAACACCTTATAACATGCTGGATCCCATCTTCACAACTACTGAGATTCAGAAAGCTCCCAGTGCCCAGGTCAATCCCATCCTACAATGTAGATACATCCATAATGTGGAAAGCAGCATGATATATAAAAGGCATCAGTTCATCCCAGTTTTCAGTGCATCACAATATTTGCTTGCAAATATAGTGTAAGATACCTGCTTTCTTAATTAAAATAAATGAATAAAAACTGACCAGTTGTTTCCAGGAGTAATCACAGTCTTTTCCCACTAGGGGATATTCCTGTGGTCTGGTGTAGATGTAATGACCAGCGTAGTGAAGTTCATCACAAGTCTTATTGACCAGCATCTAAAAAACAAGATTAAGACTGACGATGTAAGATGATTAGCCTACATTATTGTTAATTATAATAATGAATTACCATTAAAAGTTAAATATATGAAGTAAGAGATGAATTTATGTTCAATTGTGGTATTAACATGTATAACAAGACATTCCCCCAATAATTTGAACACCACTATACAGAGGAGAAATTAATTATCTGGGAAGGTCAGGACAACAACTGGATACCATTTCCTACATAAGAATCTTTTTTCATGTAGCCTCATTTGTAATTTTAATGCTATATGTCAACAGTCATAATGAAGAAACCAACACTTTAATTAGTTTGTAACATCATCTAGTTACATACTACATTCATAGAATACATCAAATACATATACTGAGCACAGAATACATTTTTGTTTGTTTAAACAATTTCTTTTCTTTCTGTGATGATAATCCATCTTGAAAATATGATTGTGTGCATTTTCCTGTGTTCAAAAGTCCACCATCCAGGAGTATACATGTAACTGTGTACCCGCCAGGTTCCGAACTGGTTTAGAGCATCAGACAAGCAGTTTGTATAAGAGATGCGATCTGAAGAGCTGAGGCACGGCAGGGTTGGAAATATTCAATCAATTTCACACAATGGTGATACCACTTATGTTTTCAATAGTAATTGTTACAGATTTCATCAGGTTCAATCCTTTCCAACAAATGTTTATTTATAGTAGTATTCTTTTAAGGAGTTATCCTACGCACACTCAGACCAAATCAATCAATCAATCAATGGAAAATGTAGTCATTGGCTTTGATGAGGTGTCATGGTGGTGTAGTGGTTAGAACTGTTGCCTTGCACCTCCAGGGTCCGGGTTCAATTCCTGACCAGGCTCGATTCCCGTCTCTGTGTGCATGGAGTTTGCATGTTCTCTCCGTGCTTGGTGAGTTTCCTCCAGATACTCCGGTTTCCTCCCACAGTCCAAAAATATGCAGGTTAGGCTAATTGGCGTTCCCAAATGGCCTGTAGTGTGTGAATGTGTGTGTGTGTGTGTGTGTGTGTGTGTGTGTGTATGTGAGCTCTGCACCCTGTCCAGGATCTACCCTGCCTCAAACCCCAAGCCTCCTGGGATAGGATCCAGGTCCCCGCGACCCTGCATACAGGATAAAGTGGTATAGACGATAAGTAAGTGGCTTTGATGAGATTAATGAGAGTGAAATGGCTCCAAACAATGTTTTGTTTTCTTTCCTGCGATTGACTAACAGGGAGAAAGTGTTTCTCTACATACAATAATATTGACTTTATGTAAGCTATAAGTGAGACTATGGAAGGAAAATTATTGTTATTCTAAATAACAATTTTGAACTGCTAATCCCTTGTTAAATAATAAATAATGCAATTTTTTTTTGTAAAAACAAAAAAATATTTTTGACAAATTCCTGTGTCTCTGAATACTAGAATGAGCACCTGGTTTTCTATGTATTGCACTTGGGGGGAAAAAAAAAAAAAAAAAAAAAAAACTTTTTTCCTGAAATCCTAAAAAATAAGTCTGTCCCTGTTGATCAGTCTCACTCCCGGCTGATCTTTCAGTTTATTGTTCTTGATGCACTACAGCTTAAGAGCTAACTGTGTGTGTGTGTGTGTGTGTGTGTGTGTGTGTGTGTGTGTGTGTGTGTGTGTGTGTACACGGCAAAACAACTCCGTACAAGATATCAGTGTGTTGGCTGCTAACAGTTTTTACTGTCAAACTTCCGGACGGTGTCTCTCTCTCTCTCTCTCTCTCTCTCTCTCACACACACACCCCCTATCAGAGCCATGTGTCTGCAATAGGAAGCTCTCCCTGTCACTCAGATCTCGTTTAACACCTTCTGTCACCCTCTCTGTTCCCGGATTAAACGTGAGGGAACGTAGATCCCCGATTCCATCTCCGATCCAAGCTGCTAATGAGTGAGTAGAAAGGGGGGCGAAGATAGGTTGTGGAGTAATCGAGATGATCTACACTAATCAGGCACTGGGGAGCAGAATGGAGCGGAGAGCCGGTCAGCTCGTTTTTAGCTACATAACCGCGTTCTGTCCACTGGCATCCGGCCAAGTCGAGGAGTGGAGACCTGACTCCCGTAAGAAGCCGAGATCGTCCAACATACTGAGCAAATCATCCTGCGTGACGTGTTTCGGGTGATTTCTAAAAGGCCACGATAGACTTTGTTTCGCACCAGGCTACAGCCAGTCTCGCGGCGCAAACACGGACACACCTGCGTTCGGCCGCCTGAGCGCAGCGCTGAAAACGAACATGAAAAGTACTGATTGATGTTGGTAACATCATAACAGTGCTACAAATTAACTCTATAAATGGCGAAGAAAAAATTTAAATAAATATTAAAGCAGGCATATGATTGAAAATCCATGCGTTTAAACACCAGCCTCTGGTTTAAATTCAAAGCGAGAAGGAGCTCGTGCTTACCTTAAACCTCGGTAGGGTGTTGTACTTTCACTGCGGCTCGCCAACTAACCTCACTTGATGTCCTTGCTTGTCCTGACTACGTGTGGCTTAAAAACTTCCGACCGAACAAAGCACGCTTTAGTTTCATACAGTAAGAAGGTTTCCTGCGCGTGGCCACATACTCCCCCCACAGCGCGCAGTGTCAGGCCGTCACAGACTATCCGGGTCTACAGTATGGGTGTCGGGTTTCAACTGCATCAACAACACACCCAAGTCAATTCCCTAAAGAAATCTAAACGTAATCTGTTCCTTTTTTAAAAACATATTTTAAAATACACTAGAAGGCGTATAACGCTCACACTTAAATATATCTAAAATAAAATAAATTTAAAAATGAAAATCTAAAATCACCTCGTCATCCTCCAGAGTCTTCCTGGATCACACGGCGCAGTTTGTTTTTCCTCTTCATCATTACACACGGTACAGTTTTTCTCATCAGCGTTAGAATCCACAGGTTGACCCAAAGTCCTGGTACCATCTGCCATATCTCCTATATTTCCCCCATTTTTTTTATTCCGACTGTACACCGAAAGCGAAAAGCTATACGTAAATGGCGTTGTGAACTGAAGGGGGATGGGTGAAATGGGCGGAACTGTTGCCGAGAAAAATCACGTAGTTGATGAATCAACCTACCAAAAAGCACACCCACGTGGTAGACTTTAACACGTTCGGGTAGTTATCTTTCAAGAAAAAAAAAACTCAATCTGAGGAGGCATGTGAATACTGCATGTGAATAAAGCCGTTTTTTATTTATTTATTTTTTAATAGAAATGAGAATGAATGCGAAAAGCTAGAGCCCAACATCTCATGGGCATATATGAGCTCTACACATAAGTACAGTCATGGGTAAAATACATATTTGACAGAAACACAGATGAACAACATATCAAGATAATTAAATTACAGAGTTTTATTGGACATTCATGTTATCTGTATAAACTGACTCATTTAAGGCAACAGTGTAAAACCATAACATGCTGATATATGTCAAATATGTAACTATATATTGTACTATGTTACTATATGTAACTACTATATACTCTATAATATATTAAGTATTCCCAATTACGATTTTAGGTGGTGTATATATCATGTACTTACAGTTTCTTTGTTGTTGTGATGAAGTGTGTCCAAAGATGCAATCAAAAAAGATAAAAAGTTGACCAGGACCAGTCTGTTGATGAACTTTCTGCCTCTTTCCTACCAATCTTCAAGGTCTTACCTACAAAAAAAAAAAAAAAAAA
>JAAGKR010014707.1:0-7500 GCA_011419295.1 Clarias macrocephalus
TGTCTCTCTCTCTCTCTCCCTCTCTCTCTCTCTCTGTCTCTCTCTCTCTCTCCCTCTCCGTCTCTCTCTCTCTCTGTCTCTCTCTCTCTCTCCGTCTCTCTCTCTCTCTCTCTCTCTCCGTCTCTCTCTCTCTCTGTCTCTCTCTCTCTCTCCGTCTCTCTCTCTCCGTCTCTCTCTCTGTCTGTCTCTCTCTCCACCATTACGGTGACAGTAAAGACGTTGGGGAGATGCAGAGCGGTGCTTGGCTATTCGATTTAACCGAGGATAACTATAATAGAGAGCTCTTCAGCCTTAATTGTAGTCATTTGGGTCAACACACAGCTGGGGAATTATGTGTGTTGGAGGGGCGCTTCAGCTTCAGCCCTAATCTACAGCACGTCTGGAAGAGAAACGAGTCATGCACGGGGACAGACTAAACAGGTTGAGTAAAGAAATAGTAAGAAAGACAAAAAAAATAATTCAAAAAAGAGTTTCAACTAATTCCCAATTTACGATTATTTTTCATTAAGCTACAAATCTGTTATTCTACATTTCCACATTTTGCTTTCTTTCCTTGCTTTCCAATTTTTTTATTTTATGTATTTGACGCAGAGTTACAGCTTTAACTTTGTAAAAAACAAACAAACAAACAAAAAAGTTCCGTGTCTATTCACACTTTGCACTATACGGCACCAGAGTCACAGTTTTTTGTTTTGGTGAAAGAGAAGAATAAAAAACAGATAGATAATAAAGAATCAAAAAGTTTCTGATTGGTTTAACAGAGCGTGTTAGAAAATATCAGTATTATGAAATGGAGAAATGGATACAGGATTCATATTTACATGCAAAAAAAAAAAAAACCCTGATGGAAAAGAGCGAACAGGTTTGAAGAGCCTTAAATGTAAGGTATAAAAGATAAGGAGAGAAAATGCAGAATTTAATTACAAATGTAACAATGAAATTCTTTTTTAATTAGGAGTTTAGAGTTTAATTAATTTTTTCAGTGCCTTGATATTAAACTAGACATTCCAATATTTTTTTCCTTTTAAAAAATTCAATCAACAATAAGAATTAGGATCTACTTTAATTTCAAATGATTTATAAACAATTTCACTTATTTATTTGTAATGAACTACAATTACTACACTTGTGTGTTTTTTCCCCTCGCGCGGTGTGGAGCACATGGTGTCACACATTCTGTCGTTTCTATAGCAATGTTTTGTTCTTTTTTTTACAGGGTGAGTCGCTATCTTGATCCCGATGCCTCCTCGATTCTCATCCGGGCTTTACGGCAGAGCGATGTTGCAATGACATCGGGTGAAGGGCCTCGCCCAGGGGCCCCATCGGAGGCAACCTGGCGGCGGCGGGGCTCGAACCCCTGACCCGCTAATCAGCAACCCTGAGCATCAACCGCCCAACTACGAATAATTTTTTTAAAAAGTACGATTTATGTAATTTTTTCAGTGTTTAAAGACATAAACTTGCAGAATAAATTCTTAAGAATGTAAGAATTCAGCTACCTAGTGTTAAAATAAATCTTAATTAATACCCTTAATTCATTTTTAATTATCTGTACTGAAATAGACAGTAAGAGTTAAATATACGTCTAAAGTTTAGGAAAGGTAAAGAAATCAAGAAATGTACATAATTCTCACATTCATTCATTCATTCATTCATTTCATTACATACATATTTTTACTCAAATATTTTATAAACCGTTTAGTATTTTTTTTTCACATTTCCAATATATAAATGATATAAAGAGGTTAAGAATCAATTTTATTTCTCTGTGGGTTTTAATCTCATCTCTTTTCCTTCATACCTGTTGATATTCATAACACCGCTCTGTCAGTAAGTTTGGGTTGACTCACACACACACACACACACACACACACAAACACACACACACACACACACACACACACACACACACACACATCTCACTAAACATAATACATTTTTCTGAAATATTAAATATGTCTTAATGCAGACTTTTTGAAGTCTGACTTCATTTTCTCTCTTTCTCTCTTTTTAAATCAGAGGTTATTGTTATACAGATTATTAATTAATTTATTCATCCTATAAATTATAAAACTATGTTTATAAACACACACAGGGCTGGAGAGACCAACAGCATCAAATTGATTAAGCTTTTAGAACATGTGTATTTTTATAATAATAATAATAATAATAATAATAATAATAGCACCATTATAAGAAAAAAGAAAAGCACACACCCTCTTCTCCTACGCTTAGGACTGATCTAGCTACAGTACATACAGCACTAGTACAAAGAAAAAATATTAATAATTATAAATAAATGTATTCTTCTTTACAAATAGACATAGACAAAGAGAAATGTAGAGAAAGGTCTTACGTCTCTGCTGGAGCGCTCGGTGATGGAGGGAAGCAGAGAGAGAGAGAGAGAGAGAGAGAGAGAGCGCGAGCGAGGGAGGCGGTTCGGATCAAAGGAAGATGCGCGAGCTCCGACTTTGCGGCCTCTTTAAAGCTCCACTGCGTCCCGACGAGCAGCCAATCAGAGGGCAGCGTTTCACGTGACGTCACGTTAGAGAAAACAGGGAAGGAGGAGGGAGGAGGAGTGTGGCGCGGGGTTTGAGGTGGGGGGGGGGTGAGGGGGGCATATGCGTATGTGTGTTCTTCAAAATAAAAGCCGCGCGGGATTTCGGAGTAGCGCGTTGCCATGGTTACAGAACAGGCTTTTTCCCCCCCACATTGTGTGATTTACAAGCAAAAAGCGTAATAATAATAATAATAATAATAATAATAACAATATAAATTTAATTAATACATAAAGTGAAAGAAACATGACCCAGATGAACTTTAATTATTATAATCGTGACAATCAGTTAATATTTGTTGATTAATGTTTTATTAAATGTTTTTCGACATTGTTTGAGGAAATCATTTCAAACATGCCTGAACAAAAGCCTGCCTCAAACCGTAACCTCCCATTAAAGTTATAATTTCTAAACTAAATGAATTTTTATGAAAGTATAAATGTTTATGGCATTTTTTCTGCAACAACAAGAAAAACAAAATGGCCAAATCGGGCATTAAATGTTTTCGTTGCTTTGTTCCTCCTAGTAATGAGCTTTAAAATCCCACCGTAGTGACGATTAACAAAGAGAAATAATCAGCGTTAAGTTTCCTTTAGCTAGAGATACCGTTAGCCAACGTTCACAATGATTTTGTCAGTGAAAAAAAATCAGAAAATGATTTCAAAATGTTTTAACCTTTTTTTAGTTAAAATAAAATGTAATAAATATTAAACAATCATTTTGCGACTCATCAGATACAGGAAGTATTGATCATTTTACCACCATTTCGTCAATAAATGTTAGCTAGTTAGCATACTATGTGTGTATGGGATGTGTGTGTGTGTGTGTGTGTGTGTGTGTGTGTGTGTGTGTGTGTGCGGCTCCGGTCTCGATTTGCACCACCTGGTGACCTTCTGCAGGGCCTTGTGGTCCTCAGCACTGCCATGAACTTCCTAGTGAGGATGGAAATGTAGAATGACTTCTGATTAGCTGAGGAGATGATGAACTTCCTCGGCTGGTTCAGATGGTACAGATGCTTTAGGAGGAGGCACTGCTGAATCCACCTCTCAACATCATCAACATTAATCTTATCATCATTTCTGGTGATCAGACCTACCGCAAGAGCATCATCCTTAATCTTCACGCTGTGTTGGATTCCTATGTAGGACTAACATCTTAACCTGACTCTTATGGCTTGTGTGTATTAGCCGCGGCAGCCTCGTCTCTTCTTGAGCTTAGTTTTTTTTTTTTTTTACGTACACATGAGGACACGCACCAGAGGGCATCTCAGGCATCATCGTGAGCTTCTTAAATAAATCGAAACGCTGTTTTTTCAGCACCGTAAATAGATGCCAGATTTCGTCAGTAGCCACGCTAAACAGGTTTACAAATATGCAGCGCAGGAGGTGTTTGCAATGCAAAGCGTCCTCCCACATAGAGTACATACACACACAAACACACACACATACACACAGGCTCCACTAATTGGCGCCATTTTTATGACAGCTGGCTGTTGAATTACAGTAAGTAACTCATTTACATGGCAACCCCGCTGCCCCCCCCCCCCCCCCGCCGCCGATCTAACTATCTATCTTGTGATTAGCTTTTAAAAATTAGTAACAAACTGTTTAGAAGTAATTTTACCGATATGCCAATACATACGTAGTACTGTAAAATAGACATGTATATAGACAATATTAATTGCTCCTGAATTATTATATATATAGTTCTTTCTTTCATTTTTCTTATTTTGCATAATTCTTTATCTCTTTTTTTCTCCTTTTACTAATTTGCACATTTTCTTTTTCTTTCTTTTTCTTTTCATTTCTTTCTTTCTTTTTGTTTCTTTCTTTCCATAATTATCATCCTCATGTTTTAGAAACAGTGACGCAATAAAGCAATATCACTAATATAAACTCCCTATAGCGAATCAGGATGCAGTGACATCAGGATGGAATTTCTGTGCGTTATATATAAACTGATATCTCGTGATGAATCGATCGTATCGTCCCAGTCAGGGATGCAAATGTGTTCAAGGACATGTGCTGTTTTTTTTCCACCTGTGTAGAGATTTAACAATACACACCCTCAGCACTCCAGTGTGTCATCCGTGACATTTTGTGAGCTGTGGGAAAACGCGACACTTTCTTTCTCTTCAATTTAACACACACAGTCGTATTTGGGCCGAAACCTTTGTAGGACGGAGCCGATTTAAATGCCAGCGTCTCCTCCCGAGCAATAATAAGTGCGGTTAAATTGCCGTCTATGTTCAACAAAGAAATTGGAAAATGACGTTAGATTTTGCTTTAGCGTTAATGTTATCCACTTAGGGGATGATGGCGGCTGCAGGGATGCACAGGCTGCCATTTTACATTTCCATAATTTGCTCAAAACATGAAAAAAAAGAAGAAGCCAGGAGGAAGATATTTTCTGAGCTGAGTGTACTATTTACTTCCCCATTGTGTAGCAGCGGTATTGTGCCGAGTCCCGCTTTCACATGTTGCTCTGCTTTTGTGTGTGGTGTGTGTGTTTGTGTGTGTTGTCTTGTACACATTTGTGCATTTGCATGATTGTTGTATTTCGAAGCGTTTTCAGCAGCTTTTTGTGCGCTTTTTTTCGTGACATTGTACAATAATGAGTGTGTTTTGTGCAATGTGACAGTTTTACTTCTCCACTTTTCAACGCAGGAGGGTTTTTTAGAGCATTTAGCAACAGCAAGGAATGTGTGTGTGTGTGTGTGTGTGTGTGTGTGTGTGTGTGTGTGTACTACTGTCCAGTCAGTGATATTTAACTTTTTTTTTTTTTTTAATGAAGCACGAGCACATGCACAGGATCTCACTTATGTTAGACAGGGTTTATTTCTTCGTGCAGCTCAGACTTCCATGTTGTTAAGTGTTTATTGCCATGTGTGCTTTGGTTCACGTCCTCTTTCGGCCCAGGTCTTGTCAGAGGTTTTCTAACGTGCCGCTTTCTCTCTCACCTGCTGTCTCTTGCTCTTCATTTACTCCTATTTAAACCCTCACGTTTCTTCGCTCTGAAGTTCAAAAACGCTCATTGTTCTGGTGTTTGATTTTGCTTTTTTGACTTTGCCTGGTTCTTTGTCTCTATGTGCCTTTTTGTTCTTCTGATGTGTGTGAATCGCTGAACCATTTGCATGTTTTTTTTTTAATAAAAGCCTTGAGCATTGCTTTAAATTTGTCTGCCTTATGTTAAAAAAAGACAACAGTTTCAACTGTACTCATCTGAGCGCCTGCTTTCTTACATTATTTCTTTGCAAACATGGATGTAAAGGAGAACTGAAAGGCCGTTGGTCGCGATCCATTTCCAAATCATTCAATGACATTTTGGCTCTTTGTGACAGTGTTGTGTTTTTTCCCCATGGATTCCTGGTGCAGTGCCAAATGTATCAGGAACCCAAAACCCGAGGAGAAGGAATGGCTATGGTTCATGTTGTCTCAGCTAGCCTGCTACCTACAAGATGCTGCCCAGGAGATGTTGCTAACAAGGCGGCCTCCCACACGGAGCTCAATCCAGAGGCTGACCAGGTGGTCTCTCACATCAGGCTCAGTCCAGAAACTGAGGACGGACCCCAACCTAGCTCGTGCCAAAGCCCAATAGAGCAGTCCACTCAGCTGGAGGGTGATGGGACAACCTTCATAATCAAACTCAAATCAGAGGCCAGCAGGATAACCTTCACATCCAAGCTGCTGCCAGAAGAACATCCAGCCAAGCTTATTCCAATCTCACACCCGAAGCTGACAAGACAACCTCCCTGTCCAGTTCCCTGTCCAGTTCTCTCACCTGGTCCCTGCCCACCTGCCTCACGGTCTCTCCTCCACACATCTGGAGAAAAGTGGATGCTTTGGCCCATGTCTTTGATGAGGGGTGTGTTTGGTGTATTTATTTCTCCCTCATGTTGCCGCCTGCATGCAGCTTTATGGATCCGGTTTCCATGTTTAAAGTGTTTCTTTACGTTGCTATGTGTGGAATGTTTTGGTTCAGGTTTTGTCTCGACCCAGGGCTTCTCACTGGTTGCCATGTCCTTATTCCTCCCACCTGATTTCACTTGCTGCCTGATTAGTTCTGTATTTAAACATTTATTTTGCTTTGTTCTGGTCAGTGTTGTTTGTCTCTGACTTTACCAAATTCTTTTCTCAGAGTTGATTTTGTTGGTTTTGATTTGGTCTTGGTCTTGATTGATGTTTACAGATCGCCTAACCGCCTGCCTGTTTGTTTGTTTGCGAGTTTTAAAGATGACCATATATGGTCATAGGTAAATGTTCACTTATCGACCAAGTCACCTACACTGATAATTCTGAGAATAGTTTGATCAAGTGCTGGACCGGGACACTGATCAGGACCATAACCTCATGACCACACCCGGATTTCAGAACCAATGCCACTGCAGAGCTCCGAGGTGTGAGGCCACAATGCTAAGCACTAAGCCGCCGCGCCAACCCTCGCAGATTACGATCTGTTTTCTTTCTCTCTATGAAATGCTCTGGTCCCTCTATCTTTACTTTTCCTCACTGCTTTTTCATACCAGTATTTCTGTTCAGTTTCTATTTTTATTCCAGTTATTTCTTCATTTCCATGTGTTTTGCACTGACCTTCTCTTTTTCTTGTTTCTTATTTTATTTTCTTTCTTTCATGTTTTGCATTTGTTTGTATCGTCATTCATTAACTTCCTTATGTATTTTTATTTTTCTCATTACTTTTTCATTTTAAACATCTTTCTTTCTTTCTTTCTTTCTTTCTTTCTTTCTTTCTTTCTTTCTCTTGATCACGATCTGCAGTTTGTGTGTGAATTGTATAATTGTTGTATTTAACACTGACATTGTCACTCACTGTATTTATTTATTTATTTATTTATTTACTACAGAACAGTGTGTATTTTGTAAGCTGATGGTTTTATTTCTTCACAATAACTATATAAGACAGACTGTGTGTGTGTGTGTGTGTG
>JAAGKR010014709.1:0-7500 GCA_011419295.1 Clarias macrocephalus
AGGTCCAAGTCCTGCGCAGGTAACTGGAGCGAGGGTGAACCGACACGTCACACACACACACACACACACACACACACACACACACACGTGTGTGTGAGTGCACTAGTGTAAAGTAACTGTATATATCTGACTGAGACACATACTGTGTGTGTGTGTGTGTGTGTGTGTGTGTGTGTGTGTGTGTGTGTGTGTAGGTATCTCAGGGAAGTCCCAGGTGCTCTTTGCAGTGGTTTTCACCACCAGGTATCTGGACCTGTTCACCGTCTACATCTCCTTGTACAACACCATCATGAAGGTACTGTTACACACACACACACACACACACACACACACACACACACACGTGCACACACCCATAAATAAGAAGCCATTTTATTTTTAATTTCTTACTCTGGTTCTCTCTCTCTCTCTCTCACACACACACACCCTCAGGTGGTGTTCCTGCTCCTGGCCTATGCAACACTGTATCTAATCTTCATGCGCTTCAAGAACACGTACGACAGAGAGAACGACTCGTTCCGTGTGGAGTTCCTGTTGGTTCCTGTCGCTGGGCTCTCCTTCCTTGAGAACTATGCCTCCACTCCACTGGAGGTACTCACACACATGCATGCACACACAATTCGCTGCACTACGTAAGGCCCAATTTGCTGCACTACATAGCGCCTGATTCACTACACTACATAGCACCTGATTTGCTGCACTACATGGGACCTGATTTGCCTCACTACATAGCACCTGATTTGCTGCACTACATGGGACCTGATTTGCCTCACTACATAGCACCTGATTTGCTGCACTACATGGGACCTGATTTGCCTCACTACATAGCACCTGATTTGCTGCACTACATGGGACCTGATTTGCCTCACTACATAGCGCCTGATTTGCCTCACTACATACTGTAGGGTATGATTCACCGCACTTCATAGAGCGTGACTGGCCAAAAAATATAGGGCCCGATTCGCCGCTCCGCGTAGGTCCCGATTCGCCAAACTACGTAGGGCCTGATACGCCGCACTACTTATGGCCTGATCGGCCACAACACATATTGCCTGGGTCGTGTCACTACGAATACCCTGATTTGCTGTAATACATACAACCTGATTTGGCCCAACTCATAGAATGTAATTTTACACAACTCATAGCCCGATTCAATGCACTAGACAGGGCCTGATTTGGGACACTGTGCACTTCATAGGGCCTGATTTGGTGCACTACACAGGATCTGAAGTACATCCTGTGAGCACCTCAGCGTGATGAGTCATGTTCCTCACGGTGTAGTCGGAGATGTTTGTAGTATTCCAGATAACTCCCTTAGGAAACACAGTGTTTTTCATGAGTACACACGGCTGCCCCTCCCTGTTTGTTCTAGATGACCAGTGTCAGATCTAGTGTTTACGGTCCCCTTCAGCACCCCACCAAAAACATTTTGCCTTAGCTTTGCTCTTTTATTCAGGCATTTGGAACAGCACACATAAACAGTCATAACCTTTATAACTATATATAAACATTCATTAACATTCATACATTGTTGTAGATCCTGTGGACATTCTCCATCTACCTGGAGTCGGTGGCCATCCTGCCCCAGCTCTTCATGATCACTAAGACGGGCGAGGCCGAGACCATCACCACACACTACCTGTTCTTTTTAGGACTGTACCGCGCCCTCTACCTGGCCAACTGGGTGTGGCGCTACCACACAGAGGGCTTTTTTGACCAGATCGCCGTTGTCTCCGGAGTGGTGCAGACCATCTTCTATTGTGACTTCTTCTACCTCTACTTCACCCGAGGTGAGCGTGCACCGAGAGCGCCTCCTGCTGAGCTGTGTGTGCAACCACCAGCATGCTTCATAAATAATGGCTGATAAGAGCAATTCATATTTATTACCACGGGTACTTAAAATTCTCTCTCTCTCTCAGTGCTCAGAGGAAGTGGGAAGATGTCTCTGCCAATGCCAGTCTGAGGGCCTCTCCTGGCTCCGCCCCTTGCAGGTTTTTCTGTATCAGCGTTTCTCACTCCATCAACTTCAACTCCATTTCACATTTGAAAAGAACTGCAATTTTTTTATAGTAACTACAATCCCAGCCCTGGAGCTCGGCCGCGTGTCCAGGGAAATAAAACAGAGATGTGCCTTAATGTACAGCGCAATCATTTTTAAATATATATATATATATCTATATCTCTAAACGCCTTATTGTTACTCCCCTTGAAGAGAGCACACACAACAATGTCTTCCTCCTCCCCGTCACTGTGTGTGTGTGTGTGTGTGTGTGTGTGTGTGTGTGTGTGTGTGTGTGTGTTTATTTAACCATGTTGATTCTTGTTAATGAGTATGAAACCAGATACATTCTGCAATTTAAGTTTTTTGGTTTATTATTATTATTATTATTTGTATGCACGACCAAGATGTTTATATTCCATCAGTTATCAGACACTGACCCAATCTGTCTGTCTGATCTCTCCACATACACACACACACAGACTCCTGGCGCACTGTTGTGCTGTTTACTGTAGTGTGACTGTATGACAGTTTGTGGTGTAGCACCAGGAAAAGGAACATGTTGTCACTACAGCTTTGTAAAGCTCGCCAAACGCTTAGAGCTAAAACTCCATGTGTACGGTTCTGTTGAGGTCACATGGTCTCGATCACGGTACTCCATTTCAGAGCCTGATGCATGTTAGTTCATAGATGAATAAAGAGGAGAGTATCGAGGTTGTTATATCAGAGTGGATTGCATAAACAGCAGGTGTGTGTGTGTGTATGAGTCATGAGTTTCACATTGTGTTAAAACAGGATCATAAACACTTTTTGTTCTTTCCAAAGACTCCTTCGAAAGTATTTTTCTTTTTTTTTAATCATAAAGGGACAAGTTTTTGTACTTAATTGTTTCTGCTTCATGTTGAGTGTGTTTTGTCAATAAAACTTAGATTTTGAGTGTGTGTGATGCTTTGTATTGTGTGTGGTGAGCTCAGTATCTATTCTCAACACCGCTGCATGCTCCAGCAGGGATGTTTACCCAGAATGCATTGCTGCACTTTGGTGGTGTAACAGGGCAATAAACCATCTCACTTTATTGGATGTGCTGAAATGTCAATAATGCTAATCTAATAGCATTAGCAAAGTCTCATGAGGTTGTGTGTGTGTGTGTGTGTGTGTTACTCCTCTGATTGAGATTTCACTCACACACTGCCGAGTTTGAATGGTCATTTTTTATTATACATTATAGAACCATGTGATCAGTGAAGACATGATCAACCTAACTTACACCCTTGGACTGAACGTTATCTCACACACTGTTTCTCTACAGTCCTGAGAGTGTTTTTAGACACTGTAGTCACACACAGCATTGTTGGATCAGGGGCTCTCACAAGAGATTTTGCTACTTAGCACATACACACTTTCACGTAGGCACACGAAACTCGGTACACATTTAGAGCTCATCGAGCCGAACAAATTTCGCGCTGCATGTCCTGGGCTAAACTCAACAGGAGGCCGGTTATTTTGGGTCGTTCGCAAAAACACACCCGATGGATATTTATATACTCCTCCTAGGGAAATTATACAATCGTCACCAAACTGGGCCGATGTGATCTAAAGACATTGAGGATGAAAAATTGCGGAGGGATTTTTGATATCTCAAACGGGTCAGCCGTGATAATGTCTTAAACTTACACCGAAAAATGATTAATAACTTTGTGTGGCCTTATATTGAGTGACATCGCGTTCAGTGACATCACATTCAGGAAAATCATAGTGTGAGGCTTTTCTTCCAGCACCTGCGGCCTATTGTACACACATACACATCACAAATGTTAACACTCTCTCATACACACAGGTTGTGTGGTGCAATCTTCAACAGAATTTAATACTGAATATTATTTTAAAGCACTTTACTGAACACTATCCAAGATGGTGACTCCAGTTATCAGAGGAAAATGCATTTTTTTGCTATAAAACCACATTGCTCATGATGATATGTTTAGGGCAAGCAGGAAAACCTGGAGTCACAATGAGCTTGAGGGTCCCCCCCCCCCCTCTTATTACTCATTTAGATATTCTTAAAAGTGTAAGTCTGCATTTTTTAGGCGCCTCTTTGTGAACAAGCTCACATATAGCCATATCTCAGGAACCAGACAGGATACAGTAAAAATAGTCTTGGTATCAGAGTGGAACTTAATGAACCAGGAATCTGACAGTACGCAGAACCCACTGAAAATGTGATTTAATTCCTGATTTGATATGACATACAGTACATGATATACTGTATAGTAATCTGCTGAATGATAAAAATTCACGTTACAAACCTGCTGCATGTGTGTGTCCACACTTTAATAAGAACAAACTTTCTCTGGTGAAAGCAAATGGAAATGTTCAGGAGTAATTATAAATGTCTAGGTAATGCAAATCCAACACACTTTCCATATGATTAAAGGATGTGAACAGCAGAGTGAGAGCACTGTACAGGTCAGATATGCTGAGAGATGTGACTAATCACCATGTGACTCATAAATAACAAGCTTTAAATTTGGCATCATTGTCATATCTTCTTGGTAAGAAGGTGTAGGTTGACCTCCAGCATGGCGTCTGTTCACACTCTGGCTTAGTGTACAGCAGGTGATGTGGAGTGATGCTGGTAGGGTGAGTGGGAATGAAACCTGGCGAGTGGTGTTTCATTGTCCAGTGTGTGTGTGTTCAGTCACTGGAGCAGAGATTTACGGTGTTTGTACAGCACTTTGCTCCCTTCCCTCACGGCCCCGCTCACCATTTTAGCAGCCGATGTCACCGAAAGGGGCGTAGACGCTAAAGCCGCCGCCCTCTGCACCACTTTGCATTTTTTCCCTTTCCCTTTCCCCTTCTCCAGAACGCCAGAGCTCTCCAGCGCCCCCTTCCCCATGGCAGTCACTAACTCACACCAGAACTCGCGCTCTGCTTTCTTCCTCCTCTCTTTATCATCCTCTCCTTTGTCTTTCTTCTGCTCCTTTTCTCCCAGAATCCTTCTCTCACAGACATACCAACTCCACTCGTTCTTCTCCACTATTGCTTCGATTTTCTTTACCAGCTCACTCGCTTGTCCTCGATCTTCTGTTTTCGTGTTATCGATCGTCTGAACCCTGCCCTCGCATAGCTGCGTAAATTCCCAGAGTTCCTTGCTCTCCTGTAGAAAGCTCTCTGCTGGTTTGTCGTGGAGCTGGTCAGTGTGTGTAAGGATGAGGATGGTGTATTCGAGGGCTGACGGTCCTAAAACAGTGCTGATCCACTCTAGAGTCATGAGCTCCTCCGGAGTTAGTTTACCCAGTTTGAGGACTAACAGAAGTACGTGAGGTCCAGGAGCTGAGAGGTCCATCATGCCACGTGCCACCTCTGCACACACCTCTTCTGAGGACTTACAGGTGTGGAAAAAGCCTGGAGTGTCAATCACCAGCAGGCTCCGCCCCTCCACCTCACCAGAGCCTTGTACACACTGCTGAGTGATGGACAGCGGAGAGATGTCACTCGGAAACAAGGATGCTCCCAGAATGGTGTTTCCTGTAGAGCTTTTACCGGAACCGGTCCGGCCCAACAGGACGATCCGCAGAGCCGCAACATGCACACCATCTAAAGACACACATACACACACTATGTTAATGTCTCAGAAATACAGTTTAGACCATTAAGCATGTGGTGACCCAAAAGGGAGCAGCCAAAAGATTAACAACAACTTTATTAATATCTAGAAGTATCTGCTAACTGGATCAGCTGATTAGCTTAGATCATCTTCTCTTTACCGCAGTAGCTAAAACTATGTACAGGTATGTCCAGGAGTCGTCGTCTTAATCTTTCTGGGGCGGAGCTAAGCTTTACACCATAACAAAGACAATACACACCTATTAGCCATAACAGTATGACCACCTGCCTAATATTGAGTAGGTCCCCATAACAGTGATGCACTGTGTATTCTCACACCTTTCTAGCAGAACCAACATTAACCTTTTCCTCAATTTGATCTACACTACCTCTTCTATTGGATCGGACTACACGGGCCAGCCTTCACTCCTCATGTTCTCATGACCAGGTTTTGGAGATGCTCTGATGTTCCCAGGCTGCAGTGGTCAGGACCAAATGTGGTTCAGGGAAGACAAACCAGTGAACTGGCGACAGGGTCATAGTCCGATCCAACAGAAGAGCTAGTGTAGCTCAAATTGGTGAGAAGGTTAATGCTGGTTGTGATGAAAGGTGTCAGAACACACAGTGCATCACTGTCATGGGGGCAATGGGAGGACCTACTCAATATTTGACAGGTGGTCATAATATTATGGATGATTGGAGTAGGTGTACAGATTCACTGCATAGTTGACCGATGTGAATGATTTTTTCTGTGTATAGGTTACATTACACAGCTAGACAAATTGACTAGCCACCACTGGGTAATCTATGGTGATGACGTCACATAATGTTTGAAACAAACACAACAACAACAACAACAACAACTATTAATAATAATAAATGTATAATTTTTGTTAAGACTAAACCCTATAAACAGTAGGATGCACGTGGGATAAAAACACTGGCACGTGCACGGGGTTATTTATCTGTCTATTTATTTTATATAATAAATCTGTTTGTAGCTCTCTACTGATACATTGTGATACACACACACACACACACACTGTACACGCACAGCATAATCTCTCTGACCTGCGCGTGCCGCGATACACTCCGATGACGCCATGGTGCCACCTGCTCTCGCGAACCAAGCTACTCAGCTCGCGCATCCGCCGAAAGTTCTGGCCCCCGTGACGTCATCGGTACCGTGACCAACAGCAGACCAATAGTGTTGATAGGCACGTGGAGACATATTAACCTACACACAGCAAAGTTTATTGTTATTAGTGCAAAGGGGCGAAGAGTAACATTACAGAACATGAACGATATACTGTATATCGCAGGGAAACATTCAAATGTGTAATATACTATGTATTTATTTTCAATACATATTTTAATTACTGTAATGGGTTTATATTATTGCTGGCTATTTAAATAATACATTTATTTATTTATTTAAAATCTATTATAATTACTGTAATGGGTTCATATTATATCTGGCTATTTATTTATTTATTTATTCTTCTTTTTTTTCTTTTCAGGGGTCACCACAGCGAATTATCTGCCTCCATCTAACCCTAACCTCTGCATCTTCTTCTCTCACACCAACTCACTTCATGTCCTCTCTCACTGCATCCATAAATCTCCTCTCTGGTCTTCCTTTAGACCTCCTGCCTGGCAGGTCCAACCTCAGCATCCTTCTACCAATATGCTCACAATCTATCCTCTGAACACGTGCAAACCTCCACAATCTGGCCTCTCTGACTTTATCTCCAAAACATCTCACATGGTTTGTCCCACTGTTGAACTCATTCTATCTATCCTGGTCACTCCCAAAGAGAACCTCAACATCTCAGAGCATCGCTGGTCTCACCACTGCCTTGTACACATTTCCTTTCATTCTTGCTGATACTCTT
>JAAGKR010014710.1:0-11200 GCA_011419295.1 Clarias macrocephalus
GGCTTTTTCATATTTAGCTCCAAAGCTTTGGAATAGCCTTCCTGACAGTGTTCGGGGCTCAGACACAGTTTCCCAATTTAAAAGTAGACTCAAGACGCATCTCTTTAATCTGGCATACACATAATTTATTTCTCTACCTCATACTCCAGTACATCTATCCTGAATGGCAGCTACGCTAATTCTTTTCACCTGCTCTTTATTTTTCCACCCATCCCGAGGCATCTGGAGATTGTTCCAGCTTCAGTAGACAGAGTCCGACCCTGCGAGGATCCTGAGGCATCCAGAGAAGGACCTGCTCCAGCTGGATTCCTCTTCATGTTGGTTTGGATCTACACATGCTGCTCCTGAGCTCCCAGTGATCCAGACCCCCATCTGCGCTCTGCACCTGCTGACTCATCCCTGTGCTGAACTGGACTTTGTGTTAATTTAAATAACTTCTGTTATATCGAACTTTCATTTGCATAACACACATGATGTTATACAATTTCTGTTATCTGTTATCACCCAGATGAGGATGGGTTCCCTGTTGAGTCTGGTTCCTCTCAAGGTTTCTTCCTATTGCCATCTCAGGGAGTTTTTCCTTGCCACTGTCGCCGTCACCCTTGGCTTGCTCATCAGGGACAATCTCATTATATAGACACATTTTTCTTACACAGATATACATTTCCATAAGTCTTCTTTTCATTTTCTTTTAAATTCTGTGAAGCTGCTTTGAGACAATGACCATTGTTAAAACCGCTATAGAAATAAAATTGAATTGAATTGAATTGAATTGAATCTGAAAAATCAAGACTCTTCAGACTGGAACTTCTATTGTCTAATTTTGGTGGGCCCGTGTAAACTGTAATCTCAGTTTCCTGTTCTTAGCTGACAGGAGAGGCACCGGGTGTGGTCTTCAGGACCAGAGAACTGCTGCTCAGCAGATAATTTCTCTTTTTTGAATCCTTCTCTCTAAACCCTAGAGATGATTGTGTGTGAAAATCCCAGTAATTCAGCAGATTTGGAAATACTCAGACCAGCCAGTCTGGCATCAACAACCACGCCACATTTAAAGTCACTTAAATAACCTTTCTTCCACATTCTGATGCTCTGTTTGGACTTCAGCAGATCATCTTGACCATGTCTACATGGATTGGATTGGATTGGATTGGATTGGATTGGATTGGAGGCTCAGTGGTACTGTAGGTTTCTCGCCTACCATGCTGAAGGCCTGGGTTCGATTCCCAGCCAATGACCAAACACCATCCACTGGATGCAGTGTTGGTCTCAAGCCCAGATAAAAATGGGACGGTTATGTCAGGAAGGGCATCTGGTAGAAGAAAAGTTGTTGTGCGGCTCGAATGGTCCGCTGTGGCGACCCCATAACGGGAGCAGCCAAAAGATTAGATTAGATTCAACTTTTTTTTTATTGTCCAAAGTACATGTACAGCACCAATGAAAGGCAAAAATGCGGGTAGTGTACAGGGATCAGTGTGATTAATGTACAGAAGGTGCAGTGAGTAATAAGGATCAGGTACTGTATGTAAATAGTAATATACTATAAAACTGTGCAAATATTGTGCAGAGGATAAGACATGTCAAGAAGATCAACATGCTCAAATATGTACATATACGAGTTCTGTATGATGCAGTATATACAGAACAAATATGGGTGGGATATACAGCACCAGAATGATAAACATAAGTTATAGATCGTGCAAAGATGCCTAGTGGATGAAGCAGGCCAATATAGACAGAAGCTGAGGCACCTGTAGCGCCACCCGATGGGAGAAGGATGAATAGGCCGTGATTGGGGTGAGGGTGCGCTCAACGTCTGTGTCAATGTCTCTGTAGTGCCAGAAGCTCCGTAAGCTTCTGTAACGGGCACGGCTATCTTTTAGCTTACTCAAAGTGCTGTAAAAAGTTTTTGCACCCTTCCTGATTTATTATTATTTTTATTTATTATTTATTTGTGACACTTAAATGACTGAAATCATCAAACAAATTCTGGTATTACAAAAAGATAACCTGAGAAAATACAAAATTCAGTTTTTAAATGATGATTTCATCTATTAACCTCCTGGTGCCCTGCGTCCTCATATGGATGCATTCGGTTCGCTGCACCTTGTACTTCATTCTGCCTAACTTAATCCCATTGTCCTCATTAGTAGACACTTTATAGCACCGGCTAATGGTAGCAAATGCACTAATTAGTAGAAACGCAAGTTTCCTGTTCAAAGACAATGTTTAGATTTTATACTTATACTTATACTACTTATACAGGTCCTACTAATCCCAAATATATAGGGAAAAAAATGCATACAGTACAAAATGAAAAGCTTGGGTCTTAAGTGATATAGGGGGGAAAATTATAATAAAAAAAAAATTGCCCCCAGTCGCTGAGTTCAATTTCAGCTGCCAGACATGTTGAATAAAGAAATCCCTTAAATAGAACCTGTTTGATGAAGTGAAGCAACATGATCTGAAGAAATTTCCCATAATAAATGAAATCATCATTTAACAACTGAATTTAGATTTTACTTGGGTTATCTTTGTGCCCATATTTCATATGTAAAAAGTGTAACAAATATGCAAAAAAAAAAATCTATTATAATAATAATAATAAAAATCAGGCAAATACTTTTTATGGAACAGTACTTATATATCAATACTGGAGGTGAGATTTGAACCTTCGACCTTGGATGTGTAAGACAACAGTGCTGCCAACTACAACTGCCATCATGCCTGCTTATTACTATTATTATTATTATTATTATTATTATTATTATTATTAGGATGATTATTACTCAAGTAGGAAATGAAAGACAATTCTTAACCAATATTAAAGACCTAAAGTCCCGAACACTAGTCAGTATGAGCGCTGATGAAAAGGTGTCCTTTAACACCAACAAATGGCCGATTGTTTCCTGAAAACAGAGCCCTGACTTTTCTCCTGGTGAGCTTCTCCCTCTGGTATGAGGACGAATCAGATAAACCTGTGCAATGAGAGCAATGCCAGAATAATACCTTACTCACTCTTACTTACACACACACACACACACACACACACACACACACACACACACACACACACACACACACACACACACACACCTGAAATAACCTAGCTACTGTACTATATTCAGGCCAGAAGCTTCTCATTTCCATTGAGCCTCTAAAGTTGTCTTCCTCAATGTGTCCATGCCATCTTTGTGTGCTGTTTTCTTTTTCTTTTTAAGGACACAGCCTTTGAAGCTGATGATTCACAGGGTGTTGCAGGAGTTCTAAGGAACAAATAACCTGCTTGGTGAACAACCTGATCTGTAAGGTAATTTTAAAACACCTCGCGCCCCCCCCCCCCACCCCTAAATGTAACCTTATGCACTGTTTTTCAGTTATGCAAGAAACATGCTAATGTTTAATAATTAATATTCATATCTATTGGAGGACAGTTCACCCTAAGTACACAGGAACATTCTACAGTATTTATTTTATAGTGGACATATTTCTTGACAATAGTGTATTGTGGCGTGGCAATCCAAACAAAGTCAGCCGTGTCATCACAAACCTGGTAATTATGCACGTCCTGGTCCAATCTTATGTAAAAACTGACAGCGCATAGAAATGCAAATACACTGACACTGATGTACAGTAGGTCAATACCTTAGAGAAAGAGAGAGAGATTTTGTCACAAAATGTCAAAATACTATATATACTTACTAAGGCCAAAAAAGTTGACACACGTCTGTTTACATAGTGCGACCTTTAAAAGTATGGACATTTACGTCACTTACATGACATGACCATTGCAATATGCACTGGATACACAATATAGTGTCCAGTTCATGTTTTGTGAAAACGACTCCTCATGTGCATCACTCTCTGTGCGTGTGTGGAAATGCTTTTACTTTCATTTCACTATTAAACATAGCCTGCATTTCTACTGTTGATTTATTTTATGATGCAACTTCGTCAAGCATTTAAGTGCTTTTTTTTTTACCCCACAAAAGTTGACAGTTCAGCACTTTCCATCATTTTTTAAATAATGTCTTAACTTAAGTTATTTCAAATCTCTTTAGTTGTTTCCTTTGCTTGATGCAGATTAATATTTTGACCCTTGTGAAACAGTAACTTTTTTTGGACAGGGAGTGTTTATTCATTCATTCATTCATTCATTCATTCATGTACGTCTTTGTCCTAGTCAGGGTTGGTTTGGACCTGGAGCTTATCTCAGGAACACCGGGAACAGGGCGTGAACACGCACTGGATGTTATACCAGTCTATACGAGGGCACTATATACAGTAGACACACACACACACACACACACACACACACACACACACACACACACACACACAATTACACAAAATAAAAACTGTTTGCAGTATGTTATTTTCTTCTTTTCAGGACTGTGCTTTTATAATTGGGTATCAGAGAGAGGGTGGTGGAGTGTTGCTCAGTGTGAGATGTGCTGTTCCCAACCTTGGAGCTGATTATATTTCTATTAAACCATAGCAATTTGCTTTGTAAAAAAAATTCGGAATTTAAATAAATATTGATTAGTATGTTATAGAGCTATGGAATAAATTGATTATTTTGCATGGCGATAAAAAAATTTATTTATTTTAAAATGTGAGGAAACATATGGCAGTTCCTCTCTAATCCTACAGGTGGTGCACTCTAAACAATTAACACATTGGCAGGCAGCGCCGCATTCTGTTCGGAAGGAGGGAATTATTTGCTTAGTTTGCTTAGGATTCTACCAAAATAACAAAAAAGTGATATAAAATTGAGATATTTATCGATATGGTACTTCGGCATACAAATTTTATCTGTTTCACAGGCATGTTTTAAAGGTGTATTACAAAACACATTTTCCCATAGGAAATGATGTAAATGCAGATAATCCGTTCCAGCCGCTCAAAAATATTACAAATATTACCAATTTCCAACACTATAATCATATTTTTGCATATAAAAACAATTAAAACATTTAGAAATTACATGTAAATTAAGTAAAATATGAAATAAATAAATATTAAACCTCTTAATTTTAATTTATGATTCCTCACGGCACCTGCTGCTTTAAAAACCAAACTGAAAGCGACTCTGTTTTCTTCTTGAAACTGTCCTTGCTTCGTGCGCAAAATGAAAAAAAAAAAAAAAACAGAAAACAATCATAAACTCGCTTCGCTTGGCTTTCCATGCAAATATGCTCTGAACGGCTCCCGGACATCCGCAAAACTTACGTGCATATGCAACTTTAGCGTAAACCGGCATTCAGTTGTAGGTATCATGATAATATCATATTGAGTGGTTGCTGTAAGTAAAGTCCGGCTAAATTGAGTTTAGACATTTAATGTCAGATAATCTCTGTAAAACTAGTTCATGTCTGTTATCACTTATCTTATAACAGCTATAAAAAGTGAGTGGTTGCTCCTTCATCAGCATTGACGATAATAAAAAGTTCCAAAGTAATAATAGACTGAAAAATCCTCAGGCTACAATTCCCTGATGCTGAAACTCCTTCCATAAATGTTAAATAAATGTCTTCATCATAAAAATAAATAAATAAATAAAAAATCATCATATCAAGGAATATGTGAAACGTTTGCTATACAATCACTGCTACAGAAAGTATAATACAATATTAAAATAAGCATATTAATATACATTCTATAGCGCTCTAGTTGAATTATTGTTACAATAGTATGTGATCATTAATTATTAAAACATTTTTTATATATAGGTTTATGAACATGATGTTAAAGACATAAAAAGAGAACAAAACAACAAGACGTTTAAGGAATTATTGTTTATATAGATATATATATATATATATATATATATATCTGTGTGAAACAATCGACAGTAATACCTACACAAACATAAGCAATTAGACAGTCAGGGGTACAGATCATCAAAGAAACACCTAAAGGAGAAGAGACGCAGATAAACAACGGGGAAGTTATTGCTTCAATGCTACGTTTTGTTTCCTTTTTTTTTTTTTTTTAGGTACTAGCTACGGTACAAGACAATATTAATATTTCCAACAGTGACAGTTTTTTTGTGTGCAATTCCAGAAAATAAAATCATTAGGATGCAGAGTTCCTCACGTTACAAAGTCCAACATGTATCGTTTTCAAATTACAGAAAGATAAAGCTGTACAAGAAAAAGAAAAACAAACAAACAAACAAAAAAACTAAAACAACAAACTAAAAAACAGAATCATTGTCATCAGCATTGTCACCTTCAGAGCATCAAATACTTGAGGAAAAGTCAGATGCTCCGTTCCTCTAGGTCTCCTAGTCGCTCCTCCTCTTGTTTTTTTTGTTTTTTTACTTCTCAAGGTGTACATTTACACTTATGCATTGTTCCTCATGCTCAAAGTCTTTATTCTGTCTAGACAAACACCCGCAGGTGAAACAGCAAGACAGAGTGTGGAGTGATACAGAGTGTGGAGTGATATAGAGTGGTGTGATACAGAGTGTGGAGTGATACAGAGTGGTGTGATACAGAGTGTGGAGTGATACAGAGTGTGGAGTGATACAGAGTGTGGAGTGATGCAGAGTGTGGAGTGATGCAGAGTGTGGAGTGATGCAGAGTGTGGAGTGATACAGAGTGTGGAGTGATACAGAGTTTGGAGTGATAGAGACTGCTGTGATACAAAGTGGTGAGATACAGAGTGTGGAGTGATGCAGAGTGTGGAGTGATGCAGAGTGTGGAGTGATACAGAGTGTGGAGTGATACAGAGTGTGGAGTGATACAGAGTGTGGAGTGATAGAGACTGCTGTGATACAAAGTGGTGAGATACAGAGTGGTGAAATACAGAGTGTGGAGTGATGCAGAGTGTGGAGTGATACACAGTGGTGTGATACAGAGTGCTGTGATACACTCGGATCAGTGTTCTGCTGCTGACGAGACTACTCGAAAAGAACAAAAAAACAAAACAAAGAAGAAACAAAATGAAAATGATGTACAGCTCAAAGCTGATACGACTTTAGCAGTAATAAAGTGCTTTCATGACACGAGACCTCAGAAGTAGCCGATTCATTTAAACATGCATTTTTCTTTCTTTCTTTCTTTCTTTCTTTCTTTCTTTTTTTTGGTTTACATTTTGGCTTCTCAGAAAAGGCCAGTTTTCATTGGTTCGACACGGAGGGAAAAAACGACAACATGAAGCGTTCAGCCCGAGCACAGACGTCTGATTCAGGTGACGAATTGCAGGTTTTCTGCTGACGTGCATGAGATGAGATTTTGTTCGATTTCTCGTAAAAGTTCAACTGACATGCAAAAAAAATAAATAAAATAAAATACATCCTTTCCACAGTTTATGTGCTTAACATGATGCAATTTTGTTGTAATCATTTTAAGGTTGCCTTTCACAAACAGAACAATTCATGCACGGACTCATCATCTTTTTTTAAAGGGAAATGTCTGAGGTCTGATTCGTACCAAAACCATGTTGCCTGCACTATACAATACTGATGAGAGGGGCGGCTTTATCAGTAGGCCACTGGGCAAAGGGGATGCTCTGGTGTGCTTGCCCGGTCCCTCGCATGTTTTATTTGGCCTGGTCTAAAAAAAATAATAATAATAAAACAAATAAAGTCCCTAACAATTTAACAATTAACACTTGAGTCATTTTTAATCCTCGGATGAGTCTCCTCTAGTGAGTGTGTACAAACTAATAACCATCCCTGCTTTTTGTCTTTTTTCCATGTTTGTATTGATTTAGGCTTAAATCACCAAATCAGACTTTTGTGACATCATAAAAGATGACACTCCTTTACCGTCTTGTTTCTCAGCTCTGCGGTTCTGTGGTGAGACTTGGTTCAGGAGTAGCTTATTTACATAGACACTGAAACAGAGGAGAGATATAACGGGAGAACAACAAAAAAAAAAATTCAACTGGAGCATAAACACACGCTTTAGGGGAGCTCTGAGATCTCGTTAATTTGTTTAAGAAATAATAATAATAATAATAATAATAATAATAATAATAATAATAATAATAATAATGTGGGGACCTTTATTGATTTTTTCCTCAGGAAACCACAAATGCAAAACTAATAGCCAGAACATTGCTTATCATTGTCATGTTGATGTTTTATAATCCCTGTTGGTGTGATGTGTCCTTTCATCTGGCTGTTTAAATTAATCCATTAATCCCTGCATTTTAAATACAGCTTAACCTGTTTAGGGAATCAGGAGGCCTGGAGTCAATGTCAGGGAACTCAGAGTACAATGGATGCACAAGCACGGGCAATTTAGAAATTGATCAATCAACCTACTGTCTCTGGACTGTGGGAGGAAACCAGAGTACCTGGAGGAAACCCACCAATCCACCACAGACAGGGAGCAGATGCGGGATTCGAATCCCTGACCCTAATGATCGAGACGTCAGCGCTAACCACCAAGCCACCGTTCATTTAGTCTTTGTTATTTTTTATCTAGTCTGCTTTGCTGACCAAATTATAATGAAAGTGCACATTAAAAAGTAAAAACAGTGCATTAATTTCCCTCATCCGTAAAAAACTACCCTGAAATGACACATCGAAAATACTTTGATCGGTTTATACGGACACCAGTGAGAATGAGAGCCGAGGGCGTTTATACGTTTACGCTCGCTTGTAAATCTGACAGCGGATGAGACGACAGAAAAAACGGCACAAGCAGAGGATAGTGCAAATAGGCATGGTGTCATTCCAGAACGACAGCGAGAACGACGAAGTAAATGACGAGGCAAAGGACACAATAGACGACGAGGAAAATGACAGGCATGACAGGAGGAATTATATACAACGACCAACGCTGTCCAAGCTGTTTACAACAAATGACAGCACTGGAAGTACAACGCGATCAACATATTTATGCCAGGAATCAAACCTCAAATCATTTAAAGAGTTTACTCAGGACTGTACACTCACTCACACACACACACACACACACACACACACATAGTATATATATATATATATATATATATATATACTGTGTAGGCACACACACACATAGTACTGTGCAAAAGTCTTAGGCACGTGCAAGTAACTTCAGAGCAAGGACGCCTTCAAAAACGTTTCTACATTAAAAAAAATATATATATATGTAAAGCAATTAAGAGTAATTAATGAAATAAAGTCAATAATTGGTTTGCCATCATTTGGCTTATATGCTGTATATATTTATATATATATGGGTGGGTAAAAGGGTAAAAGTAACCAGGCATTCAAATTTGGTAATAAACTCCATATTTCTAATACAAATTTTTTATACAAATTGTACTTGTACTTTACTACATAGGATACATAATTTGAACGTAGGCACCGGTAACGAGAAACAGTTTTCTCAAACGGCCGGGGATGGAATGCAGAGTCTTGTGAAGGACATTGTTTGGGATTTTGCTGAGAAGCTCCTGAATCCGTATCACCGAGTCCTCCAGTGTCCGAGGCTTTGTCCTGTACACCACCTCCAATAGGAAAAAAAAATCACATGGAGTGAGGAGACCTGGAATTCATGAGGTCTGAGTCGTCCCAGCCAACGTCCTGGAAAATACTGGTCTAACCGTGAACGCAGGGTGAGAGCAAACTGAGGTGGTGCACCATAGGGCAGCGCTGCAGTGATACTACAAGTTCTAAAGCCATTACTTATTGCCCAGTTAACGTTCACCCACCCCGTGTGTATATATATATATACTGTATATAAAGCTTTATAAATGGGATACTAATGTCTGGAAATCAGAAATATTTTTTTGTACTGACTTAATGATGATGTCATAAAATAAACATGTATAACCAGGTTTATACCAAACAAACAAACCCACAAACACATGGTGCCCAAGATTTTTGCGCAGTACTGTAGGCTTCGGTTCTGTACTCATGTTCTGATGTGGACGAATTGAATTTACGATTCCTTGACTCGGTCCTCAACAGCCGGACCAGCAGAATGTAAGTCATCTTAAACCGTATTGTTATGTTGAGAGTAGAAACTAGCGGGGAGCAGGATTTCGGCGTACACTTGCGACTACTAGTCCGTCTTCTTCAAGCTAGTTGATCAGCTCCTAGTCTCAATATGTGCTGCTTGGACTTTTTTTCTTCTGTGGGAACGGACCAGATGGGCTGACCTTCACTCCTAACAGGGGTGCGTACATGAGCTTTGGGTGTCGGCTGTTTGCAAGTATACGGAGGAACTGGAGGAAACCCACCAAGCACGGGTCGAGAACATGCAAACTCCACGCACACAGACCCGGGACTGGAGGGAGAATCGAACCCTCTACATTCAAGGTGTGACACAGCACTGCTAACCGCTAGGCCACCACACCAAATGCGAATTAAAGAACAGGTTTAAGCCTAAGGTTTGATCTTCATTTTGTTTTACGGTGAATTGTGTATCTTCATTAAGACTAACGCAAGGTTTCATTTTTTTTATTTACAAGTACTGTACATTTAACTTATGAAAGAGCTTACATCCTGCTGGTGCGACTGGCTGGAAAGCTTAAAATGTGTGTGCATCAAGAACACAATCAGTGACACTCCTTCGTAGGATTATTTTACAGGATTTATACAGTATAGGTCACATATATCGAACGCCACTGTCGGTCCGAAAGACGTTTCCTGTTCCGAACTGATTCTCTGACGCTTTTCGCTAAATCACAGAGTGGGCATCACACGGCCCCTTATTTTACACGTTTACAGGGATTTCCCATCCCGACTTTCACGTCTTAGAGTTTTAGAGTATATGTCTGTGTTTTTTTTTTTTTTTTTTTTTTTTTTTTAAATAAATGACAAAATTCCCAAACGAAACGTCTGATTTCACAAAACACCAAGCGAGCACGATGCCGAGAAAAGACCAAAACGAAAATCAAAGCTCCAGTGGAGTTTTCTCCACTGGATTTCACACGAGGACGCCGTTAGCGCTTAAAATAAAATAAAAAAGGTATATACAGATCATCGGTCCGATCGTAACTTTCGAACGATCGCCCTTTCCAGCCGTCTAGTCTCCAGAGCCGCGGCGGCTACGGGATACACGTCGAAGGCTAACCTCGGGATCGTTCGCGCGGTATAAAACACTCCGTGCTTAGCTACGGCAGCTAACATGCAAAGAACGCTTGTGGTATCAAATACATGGTAAGAACAATATTAATCACGACATCACACGTATAGTTAAGTAAACAAACATTTCAGAGTTTATAATAAGTAAAAAACAAACAAACAAACAAA
>JAAGKR010014711.1:0-11197 GCA_011419295.1 Clarias macrocephalus
TCTCTGTCTCTCTCTCTCTCTCTGTCTCTCTCTCTGTCTCTCTCTCTCTGTCTCTCTCTCTCTGTCTCTGTCTCTCTCTCTCTCTCTCTCTCTCTCTCTGTCTCTCTCTCTCTGTCTCTCTCTCTCTCTCTCTCTCTCTCTCTCTGTCTCTCTCTCTCTCTCTCTCTCTCTCTCTCTCTCTGTCTCTCTCTCTCTCTCTGTCTCTCTCTCTAACACACACACACACAGTTATTAGCTCATCCTGTGTGAATGAAACCCATAGGCCACTCCCTCACTCATTAACCCTTTCACTCCTCATTAAGCTCAACTGCTTTGTGTATTATTAATCCTCTCTTTTTATTCACACACACACACACACACGTTTAACATTTTCATTATAACTCACACAATTCACAGTTTTCAGCTATTATTCCCACGCTATATTGTTGAAGTGTACTCCACAGTTTGTACTGAAAAGGAGCGTGGCCAGGGGACAAATACTGTTTGAGTTTTAGAACACCTGGCAACCCCGGTCAGTCAACTCGTACCTCGAATACAACTGAACAAACCATCACTCGAACTCTAAACTCACTCAAAATACATTATATTCATCACCAACACATCTGCAATGCAAGGGTGCCAATACATTAAAACAACAGACAATTAATAGCTAAATAGCAGCAAAAAAAGTCTCCACTCTGTAATAAATAACAGTGAATAAAATATAAAGTTCTGTAAATGGCGTAAAATGTAAAGTGAGGAAAATACACACATTTAAACTTTACACTCACAATCCAGTTTTATAAAGTGAATTAAATTACAAAGACGTTATGGTGGGAAAAGATGGACAGAAAAGTTTTACTGTATCCTCATAATAAATCATTTATACTAATAGTTCATATTAAACATAGTAAAAATGGTGTACAGTTAGACACTTATAGTTTGTTGAACCTCCTTTAGCTTTGTTACACAAACACACACACACACACACACACACACACACACACACACACACACACACACACACACACAAGTCCTGTCCAAGTGTAAATAATTCTCCATAAGTCCTGAAATACACCCCGTTCCATCAGGGGAGAAGAGAAACCCTCCATAGATGTGATGTGCTGGTGATTCAGGACATTCAGGTGGTCATGTGACTTCATTTTATCTCCACATAACGTTGCTGAGTCTCGACCTGAGCGACTGAAGCGACCCCAGATCATAACACTGTCTCCAGAGGCTTGTACAGTGGACACTATGCATGATGGGAGCATCGCTTCATGCGCTTCCCTTCTCACCCTGACACGCCCATCACTCTGGAACAGACTCAGTCTGGACTCATCAGGTCACATGACCTTCCTCCATCACTCCAGTTTCGGTTTTCCAGTTTTGTCCTGTTTGTCACACCCTGTTGTTGGAGCAGCTGTACCTGTCTGCACACTTTTCACACTGTACTTTCATCATGCTCGTTGTTCCTGTCCATCTCCTCTTCCTCCTCCTCCTCTTCCTCTCTGTCCGGCATGTGGGCAGTAATGGTACTGGTGCTGTTGCTGGTCACGGTGCTGCTCACTGCTCCTGATGTGCTGCTGATTGTCCTGGTACTTCCACGATGTTCTGCGCTCGAGCTGGCCTCCAGATTCGTGCTTTTGTTGAGGTACCATGGAAAGAATCTTGGGATTTCTGTGCTAAGTTCTTTGCACCGCAGACCGTAAATGACTGGACTGAGAAACTGCGAGATGCTGAAGGTCAGGAAGGTGATGATCGCGACGATGAGCACCTGGTGCACGCGGGAGATAATGATGAAGATGGGTAAGATGTGCAGGCTGAGCTGCAGCATGTGGATGAGAATGGTGTGCCGTCCTTTACTGTTGGATTGAGAGAAATGTCCCGCGTGGTGACCCTCCAGATAGATGAGGACGTAGCTGCTGAGCATAAGCAGCACCATGAGTAACAGGAGCAGGAATGCGCTGATGATGCACGCTTTATCCTCCAGAGCGGTGGAGCACTCGGTGTCCAGCGCCATCACGTAGCTCCACGGCTGCTGCAGACACGCCATGATCGTGAACACCACCGGATTCGCCAGAGCCAGAGTCCAAGTCACTAAAATCACCCAGCGATACAAGACGCGCACCAGTGCGTTGTAGCGCAGCGGGCAGCACACGGAGAGGCACGTGCACATGCACATGAGGGTGAGGGTGAGGGTGACGCCGCGCGCCATCACCACCTGGAGGTCGAACAGGATCCAGCAGGCGAGGCGAGCGACGGGGAGGCGCAGGAAGCGCAGGCCGTGTATCACACCGCCCGCTGCGTTGAAGCCCGTCAGGCAGAAGCAGTGCTGCAGCAGCAGGAGGTAGTGAGCGTTGCGGCGCAGGTGCGGCGAGCCGTGTACCGTCACCGTGAACACGTACGTGAACATGCTGGTAGCCATGAACATCCCAAGGTGCACACACGCCTTCACCACGTCCAGGGCTCGCTGGTTATCAGGGCTGCTCATTTTACCTGAGAGGAAACACATCAATCAATCAGTCAGTCAATCAATCAATCAATCAATCAAACAGTCAGTCAGTCAGTCAATCAATCAATCAATCAAATGAACAATCAATCAATAATTAAATCTGTCAGTACATGAATCATTCAATCAATCAATCAATCAATCAATCAATTAATTAAATATTTAATAAAATAATAATTCAATAATCACTGATAATTACTAAATGAATCAACTGATCAAGTGAAGAACAATCAAACAATTTATCAAATATTTTCCTGATGATCTGTTAATAAATTCATTAATGAATCAATGAAGTTAAATGTAAAAATGTACATCCATCTAAAGCTTGAAATGTGTTACAATAGTTTACTGTAAAACACACACACACACACACACACACACACACACACACACACACACACACACACACACAGACTACCTGACCCCACTCTTGTCCAACTGCAGTCAGTCATCAGCTTTCACATCTTTAGAATTCAACAGGGTTTAAAAAGGAGACAGAGAGACACAAGGAGACAGAGAGACACAAGGAGACAGAGAGACACAAGGAGACAGAGAGACACAAGGAGACAGAGAGAGAGAGAGACAGAGAGAGACAGACCTGATATTCTTCTGTTAAACCCTGATATAAAGTCATTTCTTGTATTTAATGCTGAACGTTAACAGGTGAACAGTGGAGAGTGAGAAATGCAGCAGGTTTCACCGTGAACACACTTCACACTTCACTGAAACTTACATTCACAGCGATCTGACACTTTATAGAAACATCAAATCAAGCTGAATTATAGTCTGGGTGGAAGACAGAAGTCATGTGACCTGATGATGGAGGAAGAGGATGAGTCTCGTCCCTCACCTGTGTGGAGGTCAAACCGTCCGTCCATTCCATAAGAGATGTTTCTGATCTCACTCCATCTGCAGCTCCACTTTAACTGAGCGCCTCTCCCTCTCTCTCTCTCTCTCTCTCTCTCACACACACACACACACACACACACCTTCACTCTCGACCTGTATTTTTCTCTCTTTCAGTCTCTCCCTCTGTTATTCCCTCCTCCTCCTCTCTGTTTAATTGGAGGTGAAAGAAAAAGCAGCCTGACATTTTTTCAGTCTTTTGAACACACACACACACACACACACACACACACACACACACACACACAATTGCTCACATAATTATTCATGATCACTGGTTCATGAAGTTCTATATTTTATAAATTCTGCACTTTAAAATAAATCTAAAATTGCTGGCGCCTACAAAAGATAAATGAGTAATGAGTGGGTTTGAGTTTGAGTTTGGGTTTGAGTTTGGGTTTGAGGTTGGGTTTGGGTTTGGGTTTGAGTTTGTGTTTGGGTTTGGTTTTGGGTTTGAGTTTGGGTTTGGGTTTGAGTTTGAGGTTGGGTTTGGGTTTGAGTTTGGGTTTGGGTTTGAGTTTGTGTTTGAGTTTGGGTTTGGGTTTGAGTTTGTGTTTGAGTTTGGGTTTGGTTTTGGGTTTGAGGTTGGGTTTGGGTTTGAGTTTGTGTTTGAGTTTGGGTTTAAGTTTGGGTTTGGGTTTGAGTTTGTGTTTGAGTTTGGGTTTGGTTTTGGGTTTGAGGTTGGGTTTGGGTTTGGGTTTGAGTTTGAGGTTGGGTTTGGGTTTGAGTTTGGGTTTGGGTTTGAGTTTGTGTTTGAGTTTGGGTTTGGGTTTGAGTTTGTGTTTGAGTTTGGGTTTGGTTTTGGGTTTGAGGTTGGGTTTGGGTTTGAGTTTGTGTTTGAGTTTGGGTTTAAGTTTGGGTTTGGGTTTGAGTTTGTGTTTGAGTTTGGGTTTGGTTTTGGGTTTGAGGTTGGGTTTGGGTTTGGGTTTGAGTTTGAGGTTGGGTTTGGGTTTGAGTTTGGGTTTGGGTTTGAGTTTGTGTTTGAGTTTGGGTTTGGGTTTGAGTTTGTGTTTGAGTTTGGGTTTGGTTTTGGGTTTGAGGTTGGGTTTGGGTTTGAGTTTGTGTTTGAGTTTGGGTTTAAGTTTGGGTTTGGGTTTGAGTTTGTGTTTGAGTTTGGGTTTGGTTTTGGGTTTGAGGTTGGGTTTGGGTTTGGGTTTGAGTTTGAGGTTGGGTTTGGGTTTGAGTTTGGGTTTGGGTTTGAGTTTGTGTTTGAGTTTGGGTTTGGGTTTGAGTTTGTGTTTGAGTTTGGGTTTGGTTTTGGGTTTGAGGTTGGGTTTGGGTTTGAGTTTGTGTTTGAGTTTGGGTTTAAGTTTGGGTTTGGGTTTGAGTTTGTGTTTGAGTTTGGGTTTGGTTTTGGGTTTGAGGTTGGGTTTGGGTTTGGGTTTGAGTTTGAGGTTGGGTTTGGGTTTGAGTTTGGGTTTGGGTTTGAGTTTGTGTTTGAGTTTGGGTTTGGGTTTGAGTTTGTGTTTGAGTTTGGGTTTAAGTTTGGGTTTGGGTTTGAGTTTGGTTTTGAGTTTGGTTTTGAGTTTGAGTTTGGTTTGGCAAATACCCATGTGTCCAGGCACAACATATACCAGCCACACTTCTAGCCACCTATACATCAGTCATGTTTTTATTTTGAAGGGATAACAGGTTTTTCAAATAGAAGTAAAAATATATACTCAGATTAAAATTAAACCTCAACAAAGGAAACTTAAAAGAAATCTACACCCCATTGTCTCATAAGTGGTAGTGTGTAGTGTTTCCACACAGGATCTCAGGATCTGGTTTGATTTTCAAACTATCTATGAGAAGACCCCTAAATACCAAGATCAAATAATGGAAGGAGGAGGATAAGAGAGAGTGTCGTGGAATGGAGACTAACATATAGTTGCGCTCGAGGATAGGATTAGAATTTGGAATGAAGGTCAGGAATTAAAACCAGAAGAAGTTATCTTACGTTCGGGTCAGGGTGCGTGATGAAAGAATAAGGCTGAAAGGGCAAAGGTAGGAAAGTTGAGGGCAGAATTAGAATAAAATTTGAAAAAAGTGCAGATTTAGGGTTGGGAATAGAGAGGGTTTAGATCCAGTAGGGTTAGGGTTAGGGTGTAGGGTTAGGGTTGGTTAGGGTTAGGGTTAGGGTTAGGGTTATGGTGTAGGGTTAGGGTTATGGTGTAGGGTTAGGGTTAGGGTTAGGAGTTGAGGGTTGGGGTCTAAGGAGTATAAGGATTTTAAAGTGCTAAAATAAGTGCTATCTAGTGAGAAAGATCATGCGATTAAGTCAGAAGCATCTAAGATTAGAGTGCAAGCAAACCACACCATCAAACAGCAAATCACATTCTAAATTTATATACAAAGGGGGAAAAAAAAGATATATATATATATATATATATATATATATGACTAAATAAATAAATAAAATAAAGTGGGGTGGGGGAAGGAAAAAAAGGGGGGAGAGGGGAAGAAAAAGAGACAAAGTAAGAACATTTATTATTATTATTTGTTATTTGTATTATTATTAAATTATTATTATTATTATAGTATAAATTATAAATTAAATTATAAATATAATTTGTCAGTGCTGAAAAATTAAGTGCTATGGAAGTGTACACATCATGCAAATTTCAACCGTGTTGAATTTTATTTATTTATTTTTTAATTCAATCAAAAAATAAGACATGCTTCACATCAAACCACATTGTGATATTTACAATTATTTATATAAAAATTATAACAAAATAAATATGAAATAATAAATCAAAAAAATGAATCTTTATTTTGATAAGAGAAAGAAGAATATAGAGAAAAAAAGGAAAAACAGGAAGGAGAGAAAGAGGAAAGAAAGGAAGTTTTACCCCAATGTGGCATTAATAAACAATGACGGGTTGTATAAGAGATCAAGATGAAAAAAAAAATTTAACCCTTTCATGAGAAATGCCAGGCAACTTGGTTTGAATAAGATGGTGTTCTCTTTATTGAAGAGAAGAGAACCCTAGACTTAACACTGTGTGTGTGTTAAACGTGTCTCTTGGGTTTGGGTTTGGGTTTTGAAATTAAATGTTTCAACTGGTCCACTTTGTGGTTAAGGGACACTGGCAAACAATGTGCATTTCCTGGTTACCCATTTGAGTTTGGGTTTGAGTTTGGGTTTGGGTTTGGGTTTGAGTTTGGGTTTGGGTTTGGGTTTGAGTTTGGGTTTGGGTTTGAGTTTGGGTTTGGGTTTGAGTTTGGGTTTGGGTTTGGGTTTGAGTTTGGGTTTGAGTTTGGGTTTGGGTTTGGGTTTGAGTTTGGGTTTGAGTTTGGGTTTGGGTTTGGGTTTGGGTTTGGGTTTGGGTTTGAGTTTGGGTTTGGGTTTGGGTTTGGGTTTGGGTTTGGGTTTGAGTTTGGGTTTGGGTTTGGGTTTGAGTTTGGGTTTGGGTTTGGGTTTGGGTTTGAGTTTGGGTTTGGGTTTGGGTTTGAGTTTGGGTTTGAGTTTGGGTTTGAGTTTGGGTTTGGGTTTGGGTTTGAGTTTGGGTTTGGGTTACATGTCTAGACTGAACAGTACAGTATTATACCAACAGTGTCTGTTTTTTTTCTTTTAACATCCTGGATGAAATCAAACAAACACACTGAGTTCAAAAGTATTGTCCCTTCTAATGTGTATTTTCTGATGCCCAAATTTCTGATGCCAGTTTTTCCCAAAGATCCCCCCCCCCCCCGACCCCAGACACCCCTCCTCCTCCCCCCCTCAGAATTCACCGGACAATATCGAGTCCAGAAGTAGAAATATCTGCCTTTTTTCTGTCCACGCTTCTGTATTTCAATGCATAATCAATATACTGAGATCATATTGTTGTTTAGAAGCCTTCATGTGTTTGTAGAAGGCAATGAAGTCTGAATCATTAGTATTCACCCCCCTCCCCCCTCTCGCCCCTCGCCCCCATCTCCTTTATTAACAATAAACAGGCCGATAATGTTCTTGGCAAGGCTTCGCCTGCTCCAGGTTATTATTCATCACCAGCGTGTGTGTCGTGGATGGTTACAGCTCGTCAGTGATGAATCACAAGGACGAGGTCAGTGTTTCTGTGTGTTAACGTTAGTTTAAAAAGCATTTACTCAGGTGTGATCACAGATCTGTAATCTGTTTAACTGTTATTTATTAAATGACAAAAAGGTCATGGTTAGGGTTTTTTTTTTTGCCTACACACACACACACATACACACACACACACACACACACACACACACACACATACACACACGCCGATCAGCTGTAACCTCACAACCCAAGCCATTGAGCTCAGTAGTGTGTTCTTCGTCTTTTGCCTCTGGCCCCTAGGGGGCGCTGTGGTCTCGGGCATCGGGACGTGGATGAGCCTCGGGTGGTGATGATGTTTACAGGGGTATGGGAACGACCTGAGACTGAACACAGCTCCATCCAAGAACAGCGAGAGTCTGAGACCTTTTCAGTCTATTAGAGGAGTTTATTTCTGAGAAGAGGCAACAAAGGACTCACACACACACACACACGCACACACACGCACACACACGCACACACACGCGCACACACACACACGCACACACACGCGCACACACGCGCACACACGTAAACACACGCACACAGACTCAGTAAAAGTCATGATAAAAATAAATATCAATATGATGTTAGTTTAAAAAGCCTTGTTATTTCACCTCCTTTCTCTCCTCTGCTGCGTCTCATCATTTTACACAATCAAAAGAAAATCAAACGACAGACTTTAAAATAAATAAATAAATCCACACACAAATGGCTCAAAACGTCGTCTGACATCGCTGACACTAGATGACATCACTATAAGCACATAGTTACACATAGTTGCCATAGCAACAAGTGTACCTGCCAATTGTGGCAGCATCGATGTGATGTGTAGCGCTGAGGAGTCTCATCTCCGCTCGAAAGGACACAATCAGCTGAAAATCGTTTAAAGATTGTGTACGAGCTTTACACACACACACACACACACACACACACACACACACACACACACACACACTCATCAGATCTCATTCGGCTTTTTGTCACACTATAATCACCGTCTAATTCACTGAAACACTGGAACGAGATGCTCAAAACAATTACAGCACAACTGTGATAACTATCTCACACACACACACACACACACAACACTCACACACACACACACACACACACACGTTCACAGTCGTGGTTGATGATGTGATGGAGACCGTGGAGAAGCTGAGGCTCAGAGTTACAGAGAGTGTGCAGTGTGTGTGAGGTGAAGGTTAATTCCAACAGCACACAGAATCAGTCTGAACAGGAGAGGAAGAGTGTGTGTGTGTGTGTGTGTGTGTGTGTGTGTGTGGAAGAGACGGTGTACATAGGCAACCGTTTTACAATGCCTTCTACAAAGACTTGCTAAATCAGACGGCTTAATGATTAGTCCTGTCGCTTTGCACCTTCAGGGTGCAGGTTCGATTCCCACCTCGGGGTCTGTGTGTGTGGACTTTGCATGTTCTCCCCGTGCTTGGTGGGTTTCCTCCCACAGTCCAAAGATTAGGTTTATTGGCGTTCCCAAGTGTGTGTGTATGTGTGCGTGTGTGTGCGGCCCTGTGATGGATTGGCACCCGTCCAGGGCGTAGCCCACCTCGTGCCCTAAGTCTCCTGCGCCAGGCTCCGCCCCCACCACCCTGTACACAGGATAAAGTGAGTGAATGAGTGTGTGTGTGAGTGTGTGTGTGTGTGTGTGTGAGGGTTTCCTGAATCTCTGTTTTTTCGTGTCTGTAATTTTACTAATCATATTCCCACCTAACCTTCATTTCTGATTTCACTATGTGTCAATATTAATGTCATCCTTAAGTTTCTTCATTTTCTTTAAGGCGTCCCGTATCTCAACCTGTTCTCACTTTCAAAATAATTTAATTCATTTTGAATTCCATCTAATGTTTTATTTCTTATTTGACGATACTGTTACAGTTTCCTTCCCTTAAGACGGCCTTCAAAGTGTCCCACAAAATAAAAGATCTGATTTCTCTGTTATTGTTTATTTCTAATTTCATTTTCAATGTGGGTTTAAATTCAGGACACTTACTGTAAGACTTGACTTTAGTCCCCGTGTGCTATTCTTTGGCTGAAGGTCAAAATCAACAGATAAATACACAGCATGAGCTTTTCCAAAGATTATGAAGTGATCTGTTCTCCTGTGGAACGTGAGGAGCAGAAGTGTAATAATCATAACAAAGAGTCTATAATCTCTTCTAATAGTGAAACTTTCTCTCTCTATAGCCTTAAGACCAAAGTCTTCATAAAGCTTCCCTGTACAGAGACGAGTCTGATCTTAATGGTACAGTAAACTTAATCTCCATATGAAGTGGTTTCCGTCATTATGATATCAGTGTCTGGAAGAAACTCACGTCACTTCCTGGTGCTGAATCTCCAGTACACATAATAAACTGAATCAGTTTCCCTCCATATTAGGAGATATCGGTCTCTCGTATCTCCTACTGTAAACACTTTCTCATAGTTTAGGTCCCTGGAGACCAGGGCGACGACTCGTCTCCTATAGTACGTCCTGATCTACATGATGAAAAGGACACACTGGTGAAGTCCAGTCCGGCGAAGTCCAGTCCGGCGAAGTCCAGTCCGGCGAAGTCCAGTCCGGCGAAGTCCAGTCTCTTTCATTTCTCCTGTGTTTCCTGTGGATACGAACACAACATGGACTTCTTCCTTCTTTATTTAGAGATTTGACAGCATTTATTTGGATTCAGGCGCCTGCTCACATTACAGGAAATAACATCCACTTTATTTAGTCCTACACAGGAAATGTTTCTGTTTGTGTTCGTTTAACATTTACAAAGTGGAATGTAACTGAGCTCGTCCCTGAACAAACAAACAGTCACAATAAACACAAATATGGAAATACAGGAAGAGATCTCAGACAGGACACACGAGTCCTCTGTCCTCTCTACAGCTCGGACTCGACCCGGTCTCTCTCTGTGTGTGTGTGTGTGTGTGTGTGCGTGTGTGTCGTGTTATTGCTCAGACGTGTTGCCGTGTCCCTCTCCCGTGTGTGTGAGGTCGTTTCCTGCCCTGCGACGGTGGATCTGCTTTTGGAGCTGGAGTTTGTTGGTGAAGAAAACACGCCTCCATCCCACGTCTCGAGCCAGATCCTCCATCCCGGGGGTCACGGTGTCACAGCGCAGGCGTACGGTCTGCTCCCAGAACCGCTCCGAACTACAGAGCTAGAGCCAACACACACACACACACACACACACACACACATGAACACACACACACACATGAACACACACACGAACACACACACACACACACACACACACATGAACACACACATGAACACACACATAAACACATAAACACATAAACACATGAACACATGAACACATGAACACAAACACATGAACACACACATGAACACACATAAACACACACATAAACACATAAACACAAACACAAACACACACATAAACACACACACAAACACATAAACACATAAACACACACACAAACACAAACACATAAACACAAACACATAAACACATGAACACATAAACACATGAACACACACATGAACACACACATAAACACACACATAAACACACACATGAACACACACACACACACATGAACACACACACACACACGAACACACACACACACACACACATGAATACACACACACGAACACACACATGAACACACACATGAACACACACATAAACACACACACACACACACATGAACACACACACACACACACACACACACATGAATACACACACACGAACACACACATGAACACACACATGAACACACACAAACAC
>JAAGKR010014712.1:684-11196 GCA_011419295.1 Clarias macrocephalus
AGAGAGAGAGAGAGAGACAGAGAGAGAGAGAGAGAGAGAGACAGAGAGAGAGAGAGAGAGAGAGACAGAGAGAGAGAGAGAGAGAGACAGATAGAGAGAGACACAGAGAGAGAGAGAGACAGAGAGAGAGGGAGAGAGACAGAGAGAGAGGGAGAGAGACAGAGAGACAGATAAAGAGAGAGACAGTGAGACAGAGAGAGAGAGAGAGACAGAGAGAGAGAGAGAGAGAGAGACAGAGAGAGAGAGAGAGAGAGAGAGACAGAGAGAGAGAGAGACAGACAGAGAGAGAGAGAGTTGCGAATGCAGTTTGGAATGTGTGTGTGTGAGAGAAGAGGAACGTCTGTAATCAAATCGTTAAAAAAATTGTAAAGTGTTTGAGTCAAGCACAGATATTTTTGGTTGGTTTGTACAGTGTGTGTGTTTGTTGTGTGTGTGTGTGTGTGTGTGTGTGTGTGTGTGTGTTCTTCTTCAAACCCCCTGATACACTGTAAATGAGACGTCACACCTCCACCACCCCGTCCTGATCTCATTTTCTGATCTCTCTCTTTCTAAAAAAACTCGATTCCTCTCGGCGTCTCCGCGTGTTGCAGTGATGAGACGTGGACGTGGCAGACGTGACTCATGACCTTTAGGAGAGAAAAACACGTGATTTACTTATTCTCTCCTTGCAGGAGGACACTTACGCCACAGAGAGGTGCTGTGTGTGTGTGTGTGTGTGTGTGTGTGTGTGTGTGTGTGTGTGTGTGTGTGTGTTAGGGGTTTAATCTGGGAAAGTGAGAATAAATTAGATAAATGAATCCATGTCACTGATAATTCATAAAACTATTAATTAGGACAAATTCAGGAATATGCCAACACACACACACACACACACACACACACACACGCACACACACACACACACACACACACAAACGAATGCAGACTCATGGGAGGTGTTTAATAAGGAGGTGGTTTCCAGGGTGGACCGTGACGGAAGCTGAGCTCACACTTGGAGAATGAAATCCTAGTTATGGTGCGAGAGAGAGAGTGTGTGTGTGTGTGTGTGTGTGTGTGTGTGTGTGTGTGTGTGTGTGTGTGTGTGTACAGATGTGCATTGGGACACGGGAGCTTAGTTCTGACTCTTTAGAGCCGTTCAGAGAGAACAGTGTGTTCATATCTCGTGTTGGTTCTAGAACCCGTCGGCGGGGAACACGTCGTCCTTTCAGTCACTGAGACACAGAAGACACAGAAGACACAGAAGACACAAAGCGGTTCTCGGTGCTCCTCACCCAGGACAGGGTTCGGGTTACACAGGACTGTAAACCAGACTGAAATTATTCACCTTTTTATTGTTAAAAAATTTACAAAAACCTCTAATTCAGACACTATAATAATGTTATTTTGTATTATTTTTTTTATGATGATGTCCCTAAAGTTTGGTTAAAATAAATATGGACAAAAATTAATATTTACAGAAAAAATATCTATTTCAGTAGCTATTTAATCATGATGGAAATACTGCTGGAGCTTAAAAACACAGAGGTTTTGGAGAGATCTAGGGTTTATATGAACTCGTTATAATCTTTTAAAGAGACGGGGGGGGGGGGGGGGGGTTAACCTTCACAAAGTCATGAAATGGATGTGAACAAACAAAAACAACACGATGATGTGCAGCGTAGAGCAAAGAAGAAGCAGCTTTGTGCAGATGAGACCAAAGTCAAATATTAAAGCTAATATATGTGCAGGTCCTGTAGCTCAGTGCGTCTTTTACTCAGTGACTCAGTGGTCCAGGACTTATTTTTAAAGATCATCAGAATTCCAGGAAGGTTTATCCCACAGCCTGACTGCCTCTGTATCTGATGCACTGACCAAAGCATCGTTCATGTGATGTTGTACTGTGTATATATATCTGACTTTAGTCTGAACGGAGCTCACTTCCAGACTGACCCGATGTTCAAGCTCGCTGTAAAAGGGGGCGGGGCGTTATTCAGACTCTGGTCCACTCCCTCTCTCTTTGGTGCTGCAGTCAGGTTCATCCTTCAGTGTCATCCTTCATGCTTCCCAACATTACACTAAACGAGTGGGATTGATGTAAAAGTCATGAATTCTGATTTGCCTTTTCAGACTGAAGTCAGGCTGCAGGACGTGAGACCTGTGTCTGATTATCTGATTCAGAAACACAGACTGAAGTGGCCAAGATTAGAGTTCAGAAGATCAGATTGTACATGACTGGTGCCTTTCATACAGTTATGGAGAATAAAACCGGCTCAGATATAGAATCAGATATAAGCACATGAATCAGATTTGGGTCGGTTTTGCCTGCAGTGTGAACGCAGCCTTGGAGTTCATCTGTGATTTTTACAAAAATATTAAACCAGGATATTAAAAAAATAAATAAATGAAAAAAACTCTGATATGCGATATCTCCAACATGATGTGGGTTTTGTAACAAACTGGCATTGACAGAGTAGTGTTGCACTGGTAAAGTAAATTTAATCTGGAATATTTTTCATGCTGAGTAACTCCAGTCTGAGCGCTGATGAGTAAAAGACAAAACAATCGACTGATGCTGAAGATGTAAGAATGTCTGAAAGCGTCGCTCCCTCCCTCCCTCCCTCCCTCCCTCCCTCCCTCGCTTCTTTCTGCACTCATCCCTTCTCTGTCCCCTTTCAGAGCTGGACAATCCCGAGGCACGTGTTCAGGAGATCCACAGCATCGTGCATCGACTTCCAGAGAAGAACCGTCAGATGCTGGAGCTGCTCATGAAGCACCTGGCCAAGTAGGCTGCACGATTTAAATTTCATTTGGTCTCATTTGTAGAGATTTTACCCCACGGCCATCGTCACGAAACAGCGTTAGAGAAATACATCATTTCTGATAGAATTAAATGAATGTCCACATATTTCTGAACAGGAAGAAAAAAAGTTCATAAAACGGCTGAAGGAGCATCATCTGTAGTCAGGAATGATGAGTCAGTTCATTGTGAAATTACTTTCAGTGTTTCAGTAGTTAACAAGCTGCTCGGTCCTCAGAAACTCATTCAACACTGTGTCTGGAAAAATACATTTGGGATATAATCATTTTTTTTAGTTTAATGCATCACTTCTAGCAAAACTATTATCTAATTATTTTTAATGATTCATGTTTATTTAAATAAGATGCGCGTTCGAGTCAAAGCGGGACTTTTGCTTGTACAGAATATTCTTCCTGAGAGTAAACACTCCCTTTATTCCTCTATATAATCCCCTGATACACTGATGCACTTATCCCAGTGTGTCACTAGTGCTTGACACCAAGGTAGAAAGTTCTCTCGGTACGCCGGAGTCGTGATTCATGTCTGAAACGCCGGCCTCCCAGGAACTCCTTGTGGAAATGTCTGGGAGTGAGGTGAGGACATTACTGGGGGCGTGGGGGGACGGGGGGGGTGCGAAGGTGTGAGTGGGATCGGTGAATGAGTGTGTGTACACTTCACACACACAGATGTTTCTCCGAGCCACCTAATTCATGGATGTACATTTAAAAAGTTTGCACCGTTCAGATGTTTTACCGCGGCTAGGGTTAGGGTTAGCATTGGTTAGGGTTAGCACTGCGGCACCGTACTGGGCTTGAAGTCTTCTGTAATTGTCGATCGCTTTTATGCCGTCATTTAGCAGAAATGTCATCAGACGTCCCGGTTTGACTCGAACGCCCCTCATATCTGTGAACAACCTCTAAAACCCTACTGTATCCCTGGGACATGGAGGCACTCGGTCACTGGCAGGGGTGTTTAGACTGGGCGGGGAGCTCAGTGTGCTTTGCTTCAAGATGAGATAGAAATAAATAATCCATAAGGTACTAAAATGTACTTGCAACTAAAGTTTCACTCCACAGACAGGAAGTACTTTAGTGATTGGAGGAAGTGAGTAAATGAGACGCAGTTATGATGTTTAAACTCGACGCTGGTCTTTGTGCAGTGTGGCGAGTCACCACCAGCAGAACCTGATGACGGTGGCCAATCTGGGCGTGGTGTTCGGCCCCACCCTGCTGCGGCCGCAGGAGGAGACGGTGGCTGCGATCATGGACATCAAGTTCCAGAACATTGTGGTGGAGATCCTAATCGAGAACCACGAACGCGTGAGTGATCCAATCCCTCCTGTAACTTCTCATGAGCTGAGACGTGGGCGCTGATCAGCAGCATAATTCTAAACATTAGCTTCTGACTCGTGGCATTGAGTAAACAGGCAGATCATCATGTCTTCAGTTTATAAATATTCCGTGTTTCTTTGTCTTTCGTGTGCAGCGTGCGTGTGTGTGCAGTGTGAATGCCCCGCTCCCTCCACCGACACTGACGTGTGAATGAGATGCTTAATGACTCTCAGGAAAGGGCTAAACACAAACCAGATCTAACTCGTACCTATTTAAAGCGATTCGCGGTCGCCGCAGCAGGTAACGCTAAAGCCCCGGCGATCCGCTCCCAGGCGACGGTAACCCGACCCGCTGGTCACATGACTCAACCTTGGCCTGATTTTTCACTGATCAGGGATTTCACCCTGTTTGTTCTGTCCCTGTGTCCTCACTGTGTGTGTGTGTGTGTGTGTGTGTGGCATTAAAGCAGGTACATACAGTATCTCACAAAAGTAAGTACGCCCCTCACATTTCAGCAAGCACTTTATTATATGTTCTGAAGGGACAATACTGTAGAAATAAAACTTTAGAGTTGGATCTAAAGAGAGAAACTTTACTGTCTAAATAACTGGCGCAAAAATAAGTACACCCTGTGTGAACATGTCGAAACTATGTCCAGAGTGTCAGTATTCTGTGTGAGCAGCGTTGTTATCTAGAACGGCCTTAATCCTCCTGGACTTCACCAGAGCTGCACATGTTGTTCCTGGGATCCTCTTCCACTCCTCCATAATGACATCACAGAGCTTCCCCGCAGGTGCTCAATAGGGTTCGGGTCTGGAGACATACTCGACCACTGACACACACATGGACATGATGAATAGGTCATGTGACTCTGCATGGTTAAAGATGTACCGCTGTGATCACTTACTTAGGGTGTACTTACTTTTGTTGCCAGTTATTATTTCGACAGTAATGGCTGTATGTTGAGTTATTTTCAGAGGACAGTAAATCTATACTGTTACACAAGCTGCACATCGACGACTAAAATGTATGCTGTATTGAGAAGATGTACTAAAATGTTTGCTGAAATATGAGGGGTGTACTTACTTTTGTAAGTTACTACACATACACCAGTTTTCCGTGTTGTTTTGGAAAAGTCTTAGGTAAGGAAGCATATACAGTGGAACCTTGGATTACGAGCATAATTCATTCCGGAAGCTGGCTCGTATTCCAAAACACTTGTAAACCAAATAGAATTTTCCCATAAGAAATACTGAAAACTCAAATTATTCGTTCTACAGCCCAAAACAATAAATACATAAAAATAATTAATACAATATATAAAGTAAAAATAAAACAAATTAACCTGCACTTAATATAAAAAAAAGTAAAAATAAATCCTGACAGGTAAGTGTTTCCGTTTGTGCACGCAGGCACCGTGTATTTGTGTGTGTGTGTGTGTGTGGAATTAGACCCTCGCCTCGTCTTAAACAGTAAAACTCCTCCTCCCTCCCACACCTCGCTTTTTAAGTTTCACAACTAACATACACAATGCAAACACTGTTTTAACGGAAAAAAAAGAAATTTCTCTAATGATACTCGCTTGAGCGCAAACTAACGGAATCACTGCTATAAAGTAAAAAATAACAAATAACAAATGAACCAGCAGCTTACCTTTGAAAAGTATCGCGACAGAGCTGAGTTTTCTGTGTAAATAAAGTGCGTGTGTGCAGCCGGGGAGTGTGTGTGTGTGTCGGTGTATGTGTGTGTGTCGGTGAGAAATTACGCGCGCGCACACACATAAAGTACCATGAGTACACATGAGTAAAGTGTGTGTGTGTGTGTGTCGGTGTGTGTGGGGCACAGTGTCAAATTACGCGCGCGCACACACATAAAGTACCATGAGTACACATGAGTAAAGTGTGTGTGTCGTGTGTGTGGGGCACAGTGTCAAATTACGCGCGTGCACACACACAGGAAAGAGAGAGAGCCGTTGATTATACCAGTAAGAGACGAGCACTAAGACGCAGCAGGGGAGACGATTACCCACAATTCCACAGTGCAAGAGAGAGAAAAATCATTGGCTCAGTTGTGATCACTTGCCACTCGGTGTCAAAATAAGAGTCGTATGCGTGATAAATGATACTCGGCGCTCGTAAACTAATACAAAAAAAAAATTATTAAAAATCTTTGCGCGATTTGCGGAACACTCGTAAACCAAGTTACTCACAATCCGAGGTTCCCCTGTATTAAAAAAAGTTCAATGTCCTTGTAAAGAGGGCGTGGAAAACGATCCTATTATTATTGAGTACTGTCCCGTCCTGTCTTGTCCTTTCCTGCCCCTGTCCTGTCCCGTCCCGTCCCGTCCTGTCCTGTCCTGGTGAATTAGTGGGATCATTAAACTGAGTCCGGAGCACATTTCAGACCTGCAGAGATCAGAGGTGCGGCAAGAGACAGAACAGAAACATAGAGCTAATTTATATGCACCTCTCAGACAAAGATTTTTTCCTCTCCAGTTGTGCTGCAGCTGGACTCCTGGCACCGTATCAACAGGAAATGCCGAGGGTTTAACAAACTGAGCTTCTCTAAGCAACTCAGAATCCACAACAGAACTGATTTCAGCTCCATAAACAGCTCTCACACTGAACATCCAGCTGAGTGAAGTTCCCTGTCTTTATCGTCTTTAATGAATTAACGCTGGACGAAAGACGAAGATGGATATTAATGTATAAGAACTGAAGAAGAACATGTATATAAATACTGTAGATCTCCTGGGCTTTGGCAGAGTTTCCCTTCCTTCCTGTTATGCTGTAATGAATACGGCCTACTGTTTCGACATTTTTGCACCATTTATCAGTTTTAATGTAAAAAAAATCAGTTCAGGTAAGAAATAAAGTGTTGCATTTTTTTTAGAGCAACTCGGATATAAAATAATCTATTTCTCCAACATTAAAGATCACACGCACTATCATGTGAAATTGTTGTATTATTTCTGTAAGATCGTATTCCTGCCTCAGAGGTCGGGTCAGGGTGAGGGGTCAGGGTCAGAGGTCGGGTCAGGGTCACTGATACACTACTCCAACAAAGCTGCAAATATGTACAAACATAAAACTAGGAGATTTTTCTCCACCTCCTGATTGCCCTCACTTGTGTACAGCTTTAAGAGAATCCTTAAGTTTGTCTGTTTTCTAGGAATATTATTTTTATATAATGGAGATTAAAATAATCCTCCCCCCCCCCTATAAAAAATAACGAAGGGAACTCTTAAGCCCTATTCGCAGGGGATTAGTGTTATCTGGGGGCCGCGTGTGATGTGTAATGATTGCGGAGGTTGTCTGTCTGTGATTTTAATCCCATGCGACTCGGCCATGTCTGTAATTTGTAAAGTAAAAATTCCCCCACCAATGACCCGCCCATATTTCCCCGAACACCGACGTCCTGTGATGAAATCAGTCCCGTGTGAATCGGCGTGTCTGTGATTTGGCCAGGATTCATATATCATTTTTTAAAGGTTTTTGTTTCCTGTTCCTGTCCGTGAAGAATGGAGGCTGTGTTGGAGTGTTTTGAAAGTATTTTGGGTTCTGGATCACATCGCTACACACACACCATACAACAACACAACGTGCAGAAAGATTAGATTAGATTTTAACTCGGTGAAATGTAAATGACACGCAGCACAGAACTGTATTAGTTTCTTTTTTTATTCCACTAACCGGACATCCCTAAATTCTCTCTCTGCCTCACCAGTCTGCATGCACACACACACACACACACACACACACACACACACACACACACTTCTCATTGCAACACACACAGATCCCCAGGTTATAGTGAGGGCTTTAGTCCCGGTTTGACTTGAACGCTCCTTGATTGTGTGTATGCTTGCGTGAAATCAAACCGAGACTAAGTGTTCCCTTCATTTCATTGTGTTCCCTGAATGAGGAACGTCCGCGACACACACGGATCACCATCTGGCCTCTCGCGGCTCTCACAACTAAAACCATTAATTGGAATGTGTTGTTGTTTAACTTCACTATCACTGTAGTATTTTTTTATTTATCTGATACAGTGTACTGTAAGAGTCAGAGGTTCAGTGATGCGGCTCGACAGTAACACCAAATAACGCCACACTTCCTTTAGAGAATGGACTCGTGTGTATGTAATGAGTGTAGAACTCGTGGTGTCACTGGAGTCAGGATGGAACCGGCTCGAACCAGACGATAGTAAACAGCACTTCATATCTCCTGGGTCGACACGGCACACGCCGACCGCTGGACTACTCAGAACCGAGCTGAGATCCCAGTTTGGTTTGGACCGAAGCAGCGACCATCAAGGCTGATGATGAACAGAACATTCTGGAGAATTTAATATGTGACTTGAATGTTTTGGAAATTGGCGTAAAGTTTTATTATGATTCTGCAGTCAGTCTGTAATTGTTTTGGTGGTATTTGAGTATTTTGTTTGTCCGGGACGCATGTTTATGAAAACGATGTAATATAATTAGCCTGCAGAGGCTCAAAGCTGAAATCTCACAGTACATGGTCTTTCATCCTCGCCATTTGGTTTCCTCCTCAGATCTTTAAAGAGATCCCGGTTCCCGGAGCAGGACAGAGCGGCTCACAGACCGACATCTGCAGGAGGAGAAGCTCGGAGAGCAAAGCGCCGTCCTGCAGCGAGAGACCGCTCACACTCTTCCACACGCCGACGCACTCCGAGAAAGAGCGAGGTGAGGACGCGAGGGGGTAATGCTCTCGCTCTGGTCACTCTGTACCATAAACATTATTACTCAGGACGTCCTCGCACAGGGATCTCCTGAACACCAGGAACAGGAGAGTAAATAAAACTCCTGAGAGTGAGAGTACGGTCACTCAAATCAGACTCTGTGTCTCGGCACTTCCGCTGTTTAACCTGACCGCCGCTCATCAGGTCTTTTCCTCTTCTCCGTGGTTTGTTTATCAGCTGCAGCGGTGGAGAAGAGGAACAGCGCACACCTGAACTCTGACCCGCAGCCGGCGCCACCTGACTGCAACAGCACGCAGAACTGGAACAAGTTTAATAACCTCAGCAGCGGAGACGGAGAACAAGATGGCCCTCTACACACACGTCAGAACCGGACCAATTCACAGTGAGTGTAAACACACACACACACACACACACACACACACACACACACACACACACACACACACACACAGCTGACTCGACTGCATGCAGGATATAAAGGATCCTGTGATGTAAGTCAAATTTCAAACATAGTTATAATGAAAAATAAAAGAGGTGGGGGGGGGGGGTGGAGATGGTGGATCTGATCTAATCCCAAACTTAAACCTGAGCACTTCTTCTTTATGAGACTCCTGGTTGCCTCCACTCTCTGAACCTTTGGCTTGGAGAGGCTGGATCGGGTCCGACTCCACCTCCTGGACTTTGGTTCTGCAGTGAGGAGTGCTCGATAACACACACACACACACACACACACGGGTCAGAACTTTCAGTAACAGCGGCTCAGGATTGAACCCATTACCCACTCTGCACTGTAGGTTGAGTGTGTGTGTGTGTGTGTGTGTGTGTGTGTGTGTGTGTGTGTGTGTTCTGTGGCGAGTTGTCAATCGATCCAGGTTGTTCCCTGTGCACTAATTTTCCGGGGACAGGCTCCGCCCCCTACACAGAATAATCGCTATAGATAACGGATGGGTGATGTAGTCATTCCTGCCGGTTGTGTTATGCTAACATTAGCATGTTAGCAGCTAGCAGCCAGAAATCCTTAATAGGAACTGAGTTGTTTCAGAGAAAACGTTACGACTCTTATTGTCTATTTTGTCTCGTCCTCTCTGCGTCTCTTCACTTCCCTCGACTGAACTCTGCTCTGAGAACGTTTACTTTTACCCCAGGAATCTCAGACACGCCTTGGATGATGAAATATTTCATGATAAAACTGTTTTAATAGCAGCAGAAGCGTCTTGTTAGCTGTACGGAAGTGTTTATTCACAACGTCTATGTTTATTCATCAGCTGTGGAGGAGATCGTTTCTGTATCTGAGTCCATGTGAAGAGGAAAGTCACATTGTCCCTGTCTCTCTCTCTCTTGTCTCTCTCTGTCTCTCTCTCTCTCTCTCTCTCTGTCTCTCTCTCTCTGTCTCTCTCTGTCTCTCTGTCTCTCTGTCTCTCTCCGTCTCTCTCTCTCTCTCTCTCTCTGTCTCTCTCTCTCTCTCTCTGTCTCTCTCTCTCCTCTCTCTCTCTCTCCCTCTCTCTCTGTCTCTCTGTCTCTCTCTCTCTCCGTCTCTCTCTCCCTCTCTCTCTCTCTCTCTCTGTCTCTCCCTCTCTCTCTCTCTCTGTCTCTCTGTCTCTCTCTCTGTGTCTCTCTCTCTGTCTCTCTCTGTCTCTCTCTCTGTCTCTCTCTCCCTCTCTCTCTGTCTCTCTCTCTCTC
>JAAGKR010014713.1:0-11190 GCA_011419295.1 Clarias macrocephalus
AAAAAAAAGAAAAGATAGCTATATGTACGATGTTTCCTACGTTCTTTGACCTACTCAGCTCAATAAAGTCGTTGTCATGAAGAACGTTTGTGATGATGTCATCCGGATCTAGTAGGACCTTATCAAGACACCGTCTGAGCACAAAGCCTACCTGACCACTTATACCATCGTTGGGGTGAGCCTTTGCATACTGCCGCAGAGCTTCTACGCCCAGCTGGCGCATACACTGAGACCCATCAGGACACTGAATTTCCAGGCATTCATCACGGATATGAACGAATACCTGAGACATGTCTTTCAGAGGAAGGTTGGGAATTATAGACAAGGTATAACGAACAAAACTCTAAATGACAAAAATACCTGTCAGCTAAATGAGTCAAATTTTATAACAAAGAAAGAAAGTGTTTATAAATCATATAGATTGAAAAGGTTTTTAAAAATCTATCATTATTAGAAAAAAAAGAACATTTTGTTGCAAATTGTGTACTTTCTCGTATTTGCCTTCATTAATCTTTACATTTATCAACTATATACATATACAGTACATGTGTTGTCATCTCAGTAGTGTTAATTTTGTCAGCTATTTTCAATTTTAGTCTTAGTCTTAGTCCCGTTAGTCTTAGTCTCCCTGTTAGTTTTTATCACATTTGGTCAATTTTAGCCTGTTTTTGTTTAGTCAAGTTTTAGTTAATGAAAAGTCTGGACATTTTAGTCTAGTTTTAATCAATGAACAACGTAACATTTTTGCAATACGATTATTATTAATTAACCCTACAGTAAAAACTAGTCTAGCCAAAACTTTTTTTCTTAAATCTTAACATTTAAAATGTATCTTTCATCTGATCTGAGCTAATTATATTTATTTTTACCCATCACAACAACTACTGCATGTCCTTTTTTTTTTTTAACTACAAAACAATAGGATCAGTATGGACAATACAGTGTTTTGTAACTTTTTCAAAAAAAAAATTTTTTTTTTAATTAATTTAAACACTTGGACTGTTGTAGGGATACTGTAGCTCCTACAGTATGTATCCTGTTTGCTAGCCTATTAGTGAATGTGTTAGGCAACGGTTTAGCTATGAAATACATCAGAACATAATTATGTTAACATGTGGTAACAATTCCCACAAAGAGGCGGTAAAACTGGGGGATTTTTACGTTATGTCTTGATGCGTCTCTTCAGGTTTGTGGTATTTTCCCCATAGACTGTGTGTCCCCACTGTTTCCCCTCCGATATTACTACACATCGACTTTTTTTTCTCCGGTTCAATATGCAGAAAATGCGTCCAATACTGCTGTGATGACGAAGAGCTAAAGATGACTGAGCTTGTAACATCCCGTCACTGCGCGTGCAAACTACTCCTGATATGCCGCGCGCCGTGACGCGGGAAACACCGCTGCTCGTGCCATAATGAATGAACTTTTTTTTTTTTTTTTCAACCAACAATATCGCATGCTGGCTTCGTCACTGTCACTGTTCATTGATATCCGTGACGTCTCGTCATCATCTCATCTTAGTCAGAGGAAAAAAGATTGTCAACTTTTTTATTTTTTTCCGTCAAAATTTTTGACGAAATTTACATTAAATCTGCGCTGTGTTTTAAATATGTTAAGGCTTTTGGAGGCTGTATGATATGTCCGAATATGTGATTCTGAACATTTTGTATTGTTGTATTGGAAGTCAGTACATGCTATAAACAAATCAAACATCCTGCACGCAACATTCCTTAGGCTACAACCTTAACTAGAATGTACAGTGCTATAGTACACGTTGGTGTCAGTGCGTCTTGACTGCTGCAAGGCAAAACTTTCAAAGGAAAGTGAATATGGAGAAAGATAACAGGCTGTAAGCAGATAAAGAAGAAAAATCTGCTGATTAATAATTCATTTGGAAAGGAGAAGAAGAAGAGCAGAGAAAGGATCGGCTGCTTATGCAGAGGTGACAACTTGAGCTATCGCACATGAAATGAAAATAGTCAGTAAAACAAATCGTGTAGATGACGGTGAGCCATAAATGTCTTATGTCTAATGTCGTCTCTCTGTTCTGAGTGCAGCTGTTCCACACCGGCATTAAATTGACTTATGATTCATTTCTTTTGCATATTGTTATGCTCCGGGCTAAGGTATGTTCTGTTACAGAACAAATTTATGTTACCTCTACGCCATGTACTCCCTAAGTGCCTTAAACCTAAGACCTAAACAGAAAATATTTTTACACTTGCTGATCATCATGTTAGTTTAAAAATGACTATCCACATCGCAACATTAAGATATTGTCTTCATACCTATTCTCAAGTAATTTGGTCAAAATATCTCCAAATATCTCCAACAATACAATGATGATTTATTGATTCAAATCAATGGAGCAGGATTTACTGTAAGGTATGGGATGGTGAGCTTCTTTTTTTTTTTTTTTTTTAAGGAGCCAGCATTGATTCTTCATTGCGAACAAAATGTTATTTATATATATATATATTTTTTTTTAAATCACTATAAGAATGAAAACAATAAAACATTATGGGCATTCGCATGACCATTTAATGTGTTTAGCAAAGCAATTATTTAGAAAATAAAATTAAGGAAAAATTGTAAAACCTAACACACACACACAAATTTACTAATTTTTTGGGTGAATGCATCTATGCATTGGCCATAATGTTGTGTTATAGTTAAACTGGATCATGGATCAAGTGGTCAAGCTGTCGCACTGCCATGTACCTCCATATACCTCCATACATTAAAAATAAATAATTAAAAACCCACTAAGCAATCAGGTAGGTGAATTTTATAGATGCTAATTAATTTACTAGAACCAGTCAGGCAACATTTGACTTAATTTGCTTAATAAAATAATTGAGCTTGAGAATTAAGGATGTTACATTGTTTAATTTTGTTTGTGTTGTATTTCCAGTTAAATGTTCACAATTTTTTGTCTTTGCTTTTTATGTTACTAACATACATTTCAGGAAATAGCATGACAGATTATAAACTTTTATCTTAAAATTGCTATTACTTGATCCATATGTTGCTATCACTTGAGTTTTTTGATCATGTCCCGATCAAATGCCAAGGATAAAAAATGTTTTGTTTTGTTTTGTTTTCAGATTTTTGATCTTTTGGATCTTTCCCATGCATTGCTTTGGATAGTTTGCAACACCTTCCAGTCCACTAGCTTAAATGTTATTTTATTTAGTGACAATTAAAAAAAAAATAAAAAATCCCCAAGCAAGATTGCATACATTTCATATCAATCAGGTGTTGATATGTCAAATGAACCTGTACTTCAATAAGAGTACATATAGTTCATATGCAAATAACTTACTTTAAACAATGGACTTTCCTAACTTTAAATACTCCCAGGATACAACTGCACAGCTTTCATAATTTCTCTTCATTAAGTAAATACATTCAAATACTGGATAGCATACTTTAAAACCCATATTTTCTTTCTCTACAGTACAGAAAGCTTCAATACACTTCAAGTGTTCGAGCTGTGACACAGCCCACGTCGTAGAAGATTAGGCTATGCTTGTCCTTCGCGTCAGAGGGGAAATGTTAGTTTGCCTGGTAGAATAAACACATGGGTGCGGTGGGTCTGTCTTCCTGGTGACTTGCTGTCGACAAAATAAGTACTGTTTGCCTAAAATCTGAATATCTGAATTTAATTGTGCACATTTAAAATAATGACCCTGTGGCCTACACAGCTATTTGTCTAAATGCTGGAAGCCTTTAGAATATCGATAGTGACTTATATTAGTTTGAACTTTAAATGAAATTGTCATTTTATAAAAAAAAAAAATTTAAAGGTGCTTCTTTTTGTACATGCCATTACTTCTCAAATACATTTTTTACAGCCATTAGTTTATAAGAGTTTTATTGTTGTCTGTTTTTTCCTTTGATAAATAATCTACAGTATACATATACATCATACCAGTCTAACGTTTGGACACACCTTGTTGGTTAATTTATTGCACACAGAGTACTGCATAGTCTGGATGCATTCAACATTATTTTACAATGTAGAAAGAAGTAAAAATGAGGACTATGGAATTAGAAGGTGACTAAATATTTGACTAGTAGTGTATGAGTGTATATAAACACACATACTGTACTGTACATACACTGGGATTGACTTATAGAGGTGCAACAGTGCAACAAAAAAAATATCCAAGATGTCATGCATGTTAATATTTATTTTGACATAACCTTATTCCTCCATACTAAAGTTTTTTAAATGTAATAATGGTCTAAACATTTTTTGGCGTCTCATCAAGGACAGTTATGAAACAGTTGAACGTGGGAAAAGCAGCGCACTCCTTATTCACACCCATCACCTCTTCAAGCCCTCACTATTGCAGAATCAGGAACCAATGAGAGTAAAAATAGATATTCTTACATTTGTATTTTCGATTTCTAACTTATTGACTGCATGTTCAATCATTACGATCCATGTGTTCTCTCAGCCTGTATTTCATGTTTGTTTGTTTTTTTTGCACATTTGTTTAATTGCATATTATTCAAATCGTCCTGTCTTGGAAAAAGGCACAAGGTTTCATTGCATGGTGCTTATTAGTCGTCCAAGCATTCCTGGATCACAAGCTGCAAAATGATTCACTGCTATATTTTACAACAGGAATAGGGGCTTATCTTTGTATGCATTTCTTTCTTACTAAAAAAAAAAAAAAAAAAAAGGAATGCTAATGGGGTGTGTGTTTATGTGAAATTTGTGAAAAAAGTGAATAATTTATTAGTGGTGTCAGTTGTGTTGAAACATTTATGAGAGAAAGAAAAAAAAAAGAAAAAAGTGTAATGTCTGCTGCAAGACTTTTCTACAGGTGTTTGTACAAAGACCGCGGATCCTATTTGCATGTGTATTGGACTGAATTGCATTGTATGTGTGTTGAGGCTTTCACTGCGACCCCGTTTGGGCGTACGTGCTGGTCATGACGTCATGTTGCAATGCCAATGAGCAATGGAGTGAGTGAGTGCTCGCCACTTATTTGTCAATCCTCTCCAATGGCATTCAGCTTTTGGAATTCCTTCCCTATTAACTCGAACTTCGAAGGGGTTCTGAAGGACCTTGTTTCACACATCGCTCACTGGAGGCCCTGAGTGGTGGGAGGATTCCAGGAATGTGCACGTGCATGAGGATTTCTGCTCTGTTTCAGACATTCATCCTCGGTGATGTTGTGCCAAGTATCAGCGGTGCATATTTGCGGTCAAGTCCTCCCTTGATGAGCCATTAGTCTCGAGATCTTTCACCAATTACGCCCAAACTTTTCTTCCTCAGTGCAATGCATTTTTGATGGTGATGTAAACCTGGAACTAATTGAACTTGAGTAAAAAAAAAAAATTTTTTTTTGCTTTCCTCCCTGGATATTGATATATCACAGTGAACTGTTTAAGCAGAGGGGGGTACCTAGAAAAAAACAAAATCTGGAGGCATAATCCAATTCAAGTCAGTTCATAGTAAGTGCATTGGATGACAACCTTCCTTATCAGTTTCTTTCAACATCAAATAGTTGTAAATTAAATTCTGTACAGATCCAGATGGAGAGACTTGAGATTCCATCACACATGTGAGTACAAACATCATGAAATCTTACTTCCGTCATCCAGTGCTACAATTGTTCACAATTGCTGTTTGGAAATTGTAGTGTTTGAAGATTCCAGAGGCTGAAGATGGACTCTGATTAGGAGGTTCATATTATCTGTGCAGGAGCTTGTGAGCTTGTCCAGGAATGAAGAATGAAGAGAGTGAGTTGTAGGAGTTGACAGGACACAGAACACTCTGTGCCTCCTTATCAGAGGCTTGGTACCAAGCGGAGCCAATGCCTAGGGAGGAACTCTGTATGCTTATGTAAGTGTGTGTGCAAGTGCTTAAGTAACCCCATACAGGTATTTGATCAAAGATGTCTCTGAAGTGTTTCTCTTTTTAACTTTCTGCAGCATTCTGTACTTTTTTAGAACATTTTTTACAAAATATGTGTAAATCATGCAACATATTCGCTTAACAAGTCAGTGAAGAGGATTATCTTTCAGCGAGCTTGTTCATAAAAGTGCATCGAGCAACAAACACAAGGAAGAAGAAGAACCAAGTACGCAGTCACTGTACTGGACTGTGATGATAAGGCTGGAACTTTTGGATGAAGCTCCCTGTGTAGTGATCAATCTATGTAATTATCCTTGTGTAAGGTACCAAGCTGTGTATACTGCATGTGGTGGAAATGAGGTTCCTCCTCAGGGTTGGAGCCATATTAGAGGGTATATCAGGTACTAGATAGAGAGCTAATATCTAGGGTTCCCCTGGGCAGACCTGAATGAACAAATGAATGAATGATCGTCATGAACAAGCCTTATCCCCTTTTCTTGTAGACAAGAAAATGTAATAAACTTGGAGTCCTGATGAAAAAAGTCTTTAAATGAGTTCCATATCTCCCATGCCAATGGTACAGGCATCGCCCGCGAGGGGCAGCACATGCGGCGTAGTCAAAGATGCCCGACCCCTTGACTGTTCAGGAGTGAGCTAAGCTTGCAGCATGTTATGAAGTGTGGAATGTGATGACCACAGGCCTGGCGAACAATGCAAGCAGAAATGGCCGCTCAACCACATTGAAATTTAAAGATTTGCTTTCATTTTCTTGTATAATAAAGTACATATACAATCTGAATAAATAAATTTGTATTAAAAATATGAACTTTGTGTCCAATTTTAATGGCAAAGTCAGCTTGAACCAGCCCGCTTGAATGCTGGATGCATTTTTTAGCAAGATAATAACTTATAAGAGACTGTAAATAAGAACCTATCCAAGTAAAAACAAAAATAATTGAGGATATATACGGTACTTTATTCAGTGCTTTACAATAGTTAACCCAGTCTATTCACTTGAATCCCACTTAAAACAGAGTGTGAGACCATTTCAAGTAATGAAAATTTTGAGGGCATGAAAGGGGGTCATACTGCAGTTTTAGTGTGCAGTTCAAACACTTCAAAAAAAACAAAACAAATTGGAATAGACAGTGCTGTTATCTACATTACAGTAACAACAATAGGACATTCCTGTGATACTCCAGCCAAGTGGCTCCATACCATATGGAGAAGCTTAACGATGACCTCTGACTTACTGATTGGACATTTATCTTTTGCCTGATAGCGCAGTACTGTGCGGATTTATCAGCCCACGCTACTGTAAAGCCCCCAGCTGTGACCCACACCGCAACCTAGAGGGGGGTGGTGTTGCGACTGCAAATCTCTCTAAAACGTTATCCTTCCCAGGCCTATGGACAAATGGATGGACCCTGATGAAGGATGTGTTACAAAGGATGCGTCACGCTACACTGTGTACTTAGCGTGTTCCTGTTAATGTGTTTCCTATACAGACAGTGACGAGACGACCACAGAAAGACAGTGCAAGACTACAATACCTTGAAAGGATGGAGATGGTGAAGAAGCAAAGGAAAAGGGCGTTTTTTTTGGTGAGGTGGAGGACTGAGATAGCTGTGACCACATCATAGAAACGCTCTGGTAGACCCTATTGTAGGAGGGACACAGGAAGCAAGCAACAGGAGCTTCCCCAGGAACAGAAACAGGGCGATTCCAGGCTTTCTATAGAAGGAAATGGCATACATAGGAGTGGCCCGAGCTGACGCCATTTCCAGTCTGCCACCCCCGCCCCCAAATAGTCGCAGCATAGGAATGGTATACCGTGGTCTATATATCGCCTGATGTAGATGTAGAACGAATCAAAATTTCTTGACAATGAAATATATGTGTATATCAAAAGTGATATAGTGAGGTTAAATACGAATGCTTATAAATTTCCACAGTGATCAAGATCAGAGAGAATTTTGTTAGCTACCAGTAATATTCGTTGTAACGCAAACTGACAACCAGTCACACAGCATAAGCCGTCATAACCGAGTCGTTTTCATGTTTTCCAAGTGAATGCTTAGGCTTTCCATATAGAGGCTACCTACTGATGAGAACTCCAACTGGAATATCAGGATGGATCAGACAGATCCAGAAAGTAGAAGGGGCCAGGATCACCGTTATCTCAGGAGTAGCATGTGTAGCTCATCAGAGAGAGGGGGAAGAAGAAGCGACAACATTTACACTGTAGTTATGGAATATTCCATATACTGAAGTATATGGAATACCCAAGAAATAACTGAGTTCCCATGATCACTTTTGTTATGGTGACTGTAAACATTCATTCCCAAATGCGTCGTCTTTTTTCCCCTCCCTCTCTCGAAGTTAATTAGACTTTTCAAAGCACAACGCCCTCTGTTCCTGCAGACTTGAAAAACAGAAGAGTTTTATCTTTGACTGTATCTCTGACACTGCACTAATACCAAGACTCCTTCTATAAGAAATGTCTCTACAGAAAACGTCGCTATATCATGATTATACATTTTTATTTGTTCAATTCAACTCAGGTTTGTTTATATACAGTAGAGTTTTACAGAATTAAAAAAAAAATGGAACTTATGGAAAATTCTCAGATTGTACCTGTTAAATAAAACAATTATTTTAAATCCATTACTGTTTTTCAAAAACAAAATACCAAACAAGAGCCAAATCTATCTGAACATATAGAAATGATATTAGATTATATGTATTAATCTAAACCTGTGATTTGCTTTACACCAGAATTCCTACTAGAGCTGCTGGTATTAAAATGTATTTATTTTATTTATTTTATAATTATTTTTTATTGCCATCAAGACTTCAGCAGAGCTGGATTATTTAGTACTTTTCAGTAAAAGTACTTGATTTGACGTTTGTTTATGAAGGAGAATCCATATGCCAAATGATAAATATTTGAATCATATAACATCCAGCATGGGGAGAGTCTGTAATACACATGCAGCTTTTCCTTGAGCTGAGCAGATGGATCTCCAAAGCAGACAGTTATCTAGGGAGTTAAGACAGACCTGATGATGGATGTGTAAAACCTTTAGGACAAACACTGGTATCAGATGGTAACACGGAAACACATTTACTGGAAACACTACAGAAAAGGTTTAAATTAGATTTACGCAAAATGTATAAAAATAACCTGTTATATCTAAGCCGTTATAAACTACTGAAATAAAAAATGAAGAAATACTGTAACTATACCCCCCCCCTCCCTCCCAAAAAAAAAAAAAAATAGCATTTGAATTTATGGCCATTTTATTTCCTGGTCATCTTTGAAAGTTCACCGCATTCAAGGTTGACCTGCAAACAAGTGTTGCCATGACGACAAGCGACACACCCGGAAAGGCCCGGGTTTTTCCCATTCAGCATGAAACTGTTTCAAAAGCAAACAGGGCAACAGCTGGGGAGCTCACTGCCATCTCCTTTACCCCTACGGTTGACAAATGATGAAATATTTATGCAAAAACTATTTTTGAAATTCTCATTCACCGGTTAGACTACCTGAGCTTCCGTAGTGTGGTTGTACAGCTATCAGATTCACAAATTTTTCAAAGCACACAGACAGCATATTAATATATATCAAATTATTTATTTATTTATTTATTTTTCCAAACATGCATTAAAACTACAGTAATAAATAAATAACATTGAAGAAGAATATTTGTAATCCTGCAAGGAAAGCGACATATTACATGACAGACCAGTTTTCAGACTGAAACAAAAAACCCTAATGCAGGCTTCTGAGTTTTGAATGAAAATAGAAAGAAGTGTGACAAATTTACCAGAGGAACTCATATTCTTCAGCACACTCTATTAAGACAGCTGTTTTACTTACAGTGAAAAGTCTTGGGCACATTCAAAAATGCCATAAGCATGAGAACATTTCTACATGAAAGAAACTTCTATTTCTATACAGAGCAGTAACGAGTAATAAAAGAAACACATTCAGTATTTAGTGTGAAAATCTTTGCTTGAAAATAATCGGTAGTGTTAGATCTGGTTTGTGCACTTTTATAAGTTAAACACCTGAGAGGTTTTACTGAGCGTGCTGGAGAATATGACTTCTTCTCATAACTTTGTTAAACTTGCTTCTTTCTATTTTCATGCAAAACCCAGAAGCCTCTCCTGGCCTGTCAAATAATATGATGCTTTCTTTACAGGTTACGTTATTTATTTATTAATTTGAAGGTGTGTTTGTCCACAGTGCATGGTGTTGTACATGATAATGCAGACCTGATAAGCATATATGACAAAATTTGTACTAAAGGTACCTAAAACTTTTGCACACTACTGTGTATATATATATATATTACTTTCAGCAAGAAAACACATATGATAACGTGTAAATTATACTTTGTCTCCTTATGAATTGCTCATTCATAAGGAGAGTCATTCCGAATTGACTTACCGTAACAATAATAATAATAATAATAAATTTTGAAAATTTTCTAACACAAGGCTGAATCCCGAAATTCTTCTCTACCCCCTGATCAAGTGCACTACTTAGAGTGTACTAAGAACACTAATTAGTGCACTAGCTATCCATTTAATGTTATTTGGGGTTGCACTGAGGAACAGCTAGTAACTGGTAATTAAAAAGCTTGAAATGTCAGTCTGAAGCATAAAGCACAGCATATTCCACACCTGTAGCATCATCTCATTTGCAACAGAAGCGCTGAATGAGCTAACACTAGCACATGCCACCAAATCCAGGAGAAATCTGTAGGTATCACGTCTGAGGTAATCATGTTGTAATAACAAATCAGACTTCTGCAAATTAGTATCCTTCATCCATTTTCACACACTTGTTTCTCTTTTGATTAACTTATTAATATTAAGTCCACTACAATATACTGCATATGACAATAATCAGCAGAACAGAAGCTATCAATTGCTAGGTTACTTTTTTTTCTTTTTTTTTTATCTGTGTAACAAAGTATCAGGTAATCAGCTAATCATTAGATAATCTTGCTCTTAATTCTTTTGTCTCTGAAAAACACCTCAAATGTAATTATCATCAAAAAGACTAGTACTGATATTACTTGATTATGTCGACTAATGGTAGGTACCTCTGCTCTCTGTTGATGTGATTTACAGTATGTCATGGTAGTCGCATGTCTGCAAATGGTCTATGACATTATAATCTCAAGCATGGAAAGTCAGAGACAAGTATGTGCTCTGTCCGTTAACATGATGACTTGACGATCCATGATAGAAATGTCTGGTTTTCATGAGCTTTCAACGCTGATTAAAAAAAAAAAAAAAAA
>JAAGKR010014714.1:0-11189 GCA_011419295.1 Clarias macrocephalus
CACGATTCAAGTTGCCAAAGACAATGCTTCTAATCAAAAAGACATACATTAGCATAGAAAAGCTATGCAAAAACATCCTTACCCGGCACTGCAGTTCATACTCCTTTATGATCCCTGAGAGATGCTCCTCTCGACTTATCAGTCCTGCACTGTTCGGATCTAAACCGCTATACTGTCAAATCATAGCAAGTACAATTGCATTATCAGCCAAAACAGTTGTTCATGTATTGAAAAACAATGAGGCTGAATTGAGGTGGGGAAGATCTGATGGAAACAAGAGGCAAAATTGCTGACCTTGTCCTGTAGCACATGGTCTAGATCCTTCTTTAGTTTAGCGATGGTGCTTTCGGCTTCAGACAGCTTCCCTTTCAGAGCACAGTTCTCCTCTTCTAGACGACTGTTCTCCTATAAAGACAGATTGCCAAATACCTAACCTGACACCACACCACACAGAAATGTACACCACTCACCATGAGTGAACAGCGTCTAAATGAAGGAAGCCAGAACAGTATGCAAAGAGAGCATGGGTGGTGTGTCGGTGTGTGTGTGTGTGTGTGTCATGGAATAGGGTCTAATACTGATTGGATACTTAAAATAAATAAATAAATAAAAAAAATAAAATAAAAAATTTTATTTGCCCGTTTGTAAGAATGGTTTAAACCAGTGGTTTACAGATTAAATTATATTATAAATAATAATTATATAATCTTTGGTCACCTTAATGGCAGTAGAGGCTTCTTCTTGCAAATTGGCTTCTTGGCCTTTGAGGAGTTCTACTTCCTCCCTTAACTTGTCTCTCTCCTTCTCCACCTGCTGAAGCAGCACCTCATTCTCTTGCTCCGTCTCACTTCTCAGTGCACTTAGCTTTTCCCGAAACTCCTGCTCCAGATCCCTTAACCGAGAAAAAAACTTCTTACTTTAGTAACCTGATTTTAAGCAAGTTTTATATTTTACATATACAGAAAAAAACTTACTTGATCCTAGACTCATTAAGTGACTCCATGGTGGCATGTCGGTCATCAATCTCTCTGACCAGATGTAGGTTACGACGATCAACCAGTTCCAATTGTTCCTTGGCCTTGTCCCTCTCCTGACAGGCCTGATTTGCCAGTGCTCTAAATAATTATTTAGATTAAAGAAAAACATCAGTCAGCAATCAGCAGACCACTGAATTCTTAGGACAACAAAAGCTTTTAACAAGGAAACTGTAATTTTCACCATCTTTATGTTTTTCTAAGAGAAGGATATAGAAGACAGTCTTCCAAATATCAGCATATCACACCTACATGAAGAGAAATTATAAACTGTATTGCACTACTTGGCCAAAAGTACATAGAGATTTGACCAATCGTACATACTATGTGATTAATGAATATGCAATTTCAGATTTGGTGCCCCTTTTTCTGTTATAATAATCTTCACTATTCTGAGGAAGCTTTTCATTAAAAATTTATGATTTGGGTTGTGGGGATATGCCTTTTCAACCACAAGATCATTAGTAATGTTGGACAATGATGAACAAAAACTGTCTTTCTCTATTTCAGACTGTAACAAAGCAACAAAGTGTGATTATTTGAAAAGGGACTGATTCTTTTCTATACCCACCATAGGTGTCCACATACTTGTGGCATATACTGTGCGTTTCAAGTAATTTCATTTCAACAGTTGATACAAGATAAATTTGGGTATCAGAAACCTACTGAAGGAATTGGATCTCATCCTTATAGGAAATGAGTGCAGCCTGGTGGATGCCATTGCCGCTGACCAGCAGCTCATTGTCCAGGGCTAGTGTGAGGTCAACCAGGCTCAGCCGCTCTTCCAAATTGAAATCCAAAGTCTGTTCAATAAGGCAACACACTAGAGTTATGCACAATGCATGTAACATGTATGAGAACATGGAGACCATATTGCAACTACTGCAGTTATCATAAAGGTTGTTACCAAATAGTAAAGGACATTTGACATAAAATTTAACCTATGATAAAAAAAAAAAAATCATGAACGACTCCCATCATCACAGAATCACTTATGTTTACCCAGTATTTTGGGAAATTCAGTGCAAGCATCATACTAGAATAAAATCAGACATATATAATTTAAAATGTAAGGAAAAATACATTTACATATTTTAATGGAATAAGAAACGGCAGCTCAAAATTCATGCAACTCATTGCTTCTGCACATGTCTATGTGGGGTGCTGACACCATCAGTCATTACCAGTAACCCAGGGATTTCATACCACTAATAAAACAACTAAAGCGAGATGTCTGGCTTTCTTTCTTCTTCTGGACCTCAATAACAGTGACCTAACTGCGTGCCATTCCCCAGAGCAAAATTCCAGGCATATTTGTCACTAAAATCGCATTTGAAACAAAAAAAAGTGGTTGCACAATCTTATGATGCATTTTAACCTATATGGCGCAAGCAAAAACATATTACGGCTATGTGTGCCGTTTCAGAGGACAGACGCATCTTCATTAGAGTCATATCAAAGGTTATTTGTAATAAGAATTGTGAACCGAAATTCCTGCAAAGTGGCATGTAATATGAACATAGCCACAGTACAATGGGTGTGTTACTGAAACAAAATTGTACAGTTTTACTGAAAAAAAAAAAAAAAAAAACAGCTACAAAGCAAAATATTCAGACAAACCCAGTTCTGACCTGAAGGATATCTCTGCTGTTACGAATTCCTTCCTCAGTCCAAAGCGTGATGACACTCTCAGGACTGGTGCAGCCTGAGCCATCATCCAGCCGAGTGAGCAGCCTCTGTCCCACTGTGGCGGAGAGCAACGAGGGTGAGGTGGACCGCAGAACTCGCTCCTCAAAGTCCTGAGAGATCACAGGTAGTGACATTATAAACTGCACGTTTTTTTTTTTTCAAAAAATGGCAAGTTTAAAAAAAGAATAATAATATATTTCTTTTAAAAAATCCCAAAACACTGGACAATTGTCAAGTGTGAGCTGTGGAGATTCAAATATGAATAACATTTTTCCGCATACCACTAATAATCTAAAACATGCTGGTGTCGTAAGCTGTAAGCTCTTTAAAACGGCTTGGCCTACTTTTGGAACAAATCACAATATTACGAATTAAATCCACAACAAAATAATTAACTGCATTTTTTATATTCAGACTTTACTATATTTTTTCCACATTCATTTCGAATTTCATAATTTAGTACTTATGTGGAACGTTATAAAAGCTTTGATTTTAGAAGGATCTGAATGTAAAAGTATTTTCCGACGATAACTTTTGATAATGTCTGGATTAACAAAATCACCTCAGGAAAGTCCAGAGTGCTCTCACTGAAAGATTCGAAATGGTCTTGATGTGCCCACGTTACTAAATGCACTTCGGATAAGATCCCTGAAGTACAATACATTGGGCTCATTCTCCACATGACTGTGGTTGTAGAAATCCCTTTTTTCTTTGTGGCGTTCAGATGGCTGCAGTCAAGATGAAGCTCCACCTTCCCAGTTAACTTAATTACTTTCAGCATCTGCTGGCCTCAGTTATTCGGCCTGGTATTTGAACTGCTTAAACAGTCCAATTTGGCTCAGGTAAGTCTTTAGCTGCCTACATTTTCTGCCTGTCTGAAAATACATCCAGCATACTGAAACCAGATTAATAGCATAAAGGGGACACTTGCATGCCATTAAAAATTCCCTGGCCGCTGTAAGCACTTGTACACTTTATTTACCTACAAACTCTTACAGAAAATAGTTCAACTGAATAAACAAGCCTAACTTGTGCTTAAAAATCAATGTTATTCATTCTCTCATGTTATAAATCTAGGTCTTTGTGTAGAACTGCATTACTTAACAGAGTCTTTTGAAGGCTTACTGTAAGTGTACTGACCTGTGAGAAAGAGCAGTGGCTAATGAGACGGGCAGGGGTGGATGCAGCTTTGGGTTCGGGCAAATCTCCATGTATAAACAAACCACTCTGGAACTCAGTAAGGCTCACTTTCCCATCCTGGTCTTTATCCAGTTTCCTGAAGAGATTGTCTAACTCCTGTGTAAAAACACAAGCGTTAAACTCAGTAAATAAAATAAAAAGCTAACATTTAATCGTTGATCATTTAGATGTAGATATATTGCTTTATTCTTACTATAACACGGCGAATGGCTGCAGACTGTAAGACAAGTAGGAAACTACAAGGTTTGCTTTTTGATTTTTAGACATTTCCACTGAATAACTACTAGCACTTTCTTAGAGCATGACCACAACTAATCATCACAGGGTGGAGAAATATAATCTGGGGTGGATGCAATAACTGGCATATTCTGTAAACACATTATTGGCATTGGCTCATTCCACTCCAAACAACAGAATGCCATTCTACTTATCCGACGAGAAGGTCTCTGCTCTTCTGGACACTTTGTAACAGATGTCTGTGGCACTGTAAGGAATTGTTCTTGTAAACTTATGACAATTTGACAAACACTCTATTCCCTGCACAGGGAGACAGAGAAATGCCTTTTATAAATAAATGACAGGAGTGTAATGTCCTTGTACACTGTGTGTAACGTTGGGCGACACATGCTGGAGTCTCCACATTTCCACTAAGAAGGTAGATTTTGCTTCTCCATACAATGTAATCTCTTCCAAATCAAGGTATAGCCTGGCTGGGAATTTCCCCCAAAAATAGTGGAATGAGTGCACGCAAACGTTTTCTATTGTGATGAAACAAAATCCTTTTCTGAACCAGACAAATTACACATCCCAGCAATCAGCAGACTGCATGTTTCCCAGAATGTTTCTTTTTTTCTTCTTCTTCTTTTTACTATAACCATGGCTGTGTAATCTACTACTTTTTAGTTTGCTCTGGTTCATATAACTGTACCTCAGATTGTAGATCCTTGATGCCAATGTGGTCACATACTAGCAGCAGCTCTTGCTTGTTCAGCGATCCTCCAGCGCCAACCCCCAGCTCCTTCCAAACCGCTCTCACCTGCCCATCTGTTACGTCCTGGCATGGCTCAATGAAGTGCTTCCGACCTCCTGAGCTGTCTGGCTTCCAGCGCTTTAACTGGCCTGAGAATTTTGAACATGTAATTTAAACAAACAAAGTAAAGGTTTGACAGCTTAAATGTAATCAAATTTGTAATATTAGGTCTAGACAATCATGTTCCTTGCAATGTACAAAAATCCCGATTTTCCCCATGCCTAATCCAAGGGTTTGACTTTAAACTAATCATTAATTTTTGCACAAATTTGTGCAGTCCATGCCAGCTTGAGTGCACGCTGTCAGTAAAACAAAAAAAAAGGGTCATACTAGGAAATTCATGTAAATATTTTAAAGATTCTACTTTTCACTTAAGTTGTTGTCAGTAATGTAATTTGTAATGGTCTCAGACTTTTCTGTATACTCTGATTTAGATTTCAATTATATTTAACAGATAAAACTATGTGCAGAGACCATTGTAGCAAAGTAACTATGAAAACTTACCTTGTGCCTCAAATTGAAGTGAGTTCTGAATGGCACGTTGCTGTTCCCTGTTTGTTTCCTTGTTGTTACCTGTGTCTTCATCAGACTTTAGACTCTAAAAAGATGTAATAGTTCAGCAATCATTTTTGGATTGTAAATTCCAGACTCTGCGTATATTACCTGTAATCAATTACAGCCTTTTATGATTAAATAAGTATGACTTTAATATTATTAATTGTGCAGCAAAAATGCTAATGATGATCAAAATTGTTATTGCTGAATGGCAATTGTAATGGTCAACTAAAGTGCATTTTAGGAACACCAATATAAATTTATACTAGTCACTTTTTCATAGAAAATGCACATTCAAACCCAATGACGCTTCAGCGTATTTATACGGAATATATTAAACATAGCCCAGCTTTTTTTTATATACATGTAGCTGCAGTACACAGTTCACATATTCTACAGTCATAGAACACATCAATCTAATCACTCTTGACAGAGAGGGGTCACTGTTTAGCTTCCAGCAATGCCTAATAAAACTCACACAAGCCACAATCAATTTTCATCAGCTTGGGGTATTGAACAGCATTACATAACTGTTCACAAAGGTTTTCCAGCAGAGAGCACAGAGTGTTTGTCTCTTCTGTCGCTCTCATATAGTATCTTCATCCAGCATCTCTTTTTACCATCACTAATGCAGTCTATTTCTTTTCTCTCACATTCACTCTTAACTTTTGCTTATTGGGAAATTCACATTTACAAACTTAAGCCTCTATACTGAAATAGTGTCAATGAGAAACTTTTAGTATAAAATAATGTATGTCATGAATTTCTTTTTTTTTTACATTTTAAATCAAATCCCCTAAGAAAACACAACTGTAAATGCACTTCATACTAAGTATCCTATTCAGGTCATTCTAAAAAAATAATAATAATAAAAAAAAAATACAGAGCTAGTTGTTATTTAGTCCGGTATTGTAGCTGTTTAAACTGTCCTGATTTGCACATATATACAATTTTATCTGCTTTCTATATGTCAAAATATTCATCCAAATTGCCAAAAACTACAGGATGAGCATAAAGTCTTTCCCTTATTTCAAACATACATTTCCCCTCACTAAAGAATCTGTTCTATTTGCCTTCAAAGTTCACTGAGAATGTTCTGGCTACAATCAGTATGTTTGCAGTACAGATATAATTAACGGTTTAAAACCACCATAAAATTAACAAAAAAATATTATGTGATCATGGACAGATTAAAAAATAGAGGGAAAATATGATACAAAAAATCTGTGTATACACGTAGCATACTTATCGCATATAGTATTACATAAAAGATTGGCAATGCCTTTGAAAAACATATTTACCAGTTCGGTTAGTTACATCACAAGAGCAGTTTCTTTGAACATTCCAAAAAGATATGAAATCTCAGATTCCTGATTCACTTCCTCCACAGAAACTTAAGAAACAGTAACTTACAGTCTTTACAGACATGACTTCTTTCTGATTTCTATTTTAGTTCAACTTTAATTCACCCATTTAGGTGTAAATACACTTGTTATCTATTTAAATGGTCATATTCTTAGAGGAAATATGGCTTTGAATTCTCTTCTTCACCACACTGCAATGCTAACCATTTCATATTACTCTAAGAGAAAGTGGTTTAAAACCACACTGTCCCTCAGGCTGCTAGAACACTCTGTGCCAGTTAGGTTACATAAAAGCCCGACATATTTTAAAAATGCAGAGACAGAGAAAGGGAGAAAATTCTGGATGCAAATATGTGTTTCTAAAACTAGAGACCAGCAGACCCGATTACAGTGTATGGCAGCCTAATTACTCACTCAAAATGTGTGTCTTCACTCTGGTCTCCACCCAAACCAACCAAACAAGGCTTCTAATCTAAACATTTAAAGCCAAATCAGTATAATTAACAGATAATCATATAGCACTTCAACTACATAGCCGTTTTATAATCAACATAAATTGCTATGGGAATGATTTGTGGAACAGCATGCCTTCTGTGAGAGAGAGAGAGAGAGAGAGAGAGAGAGAGGCCTCTCACCACTGGAGACACTTTCTCCATAAAAGGACGACCACTGATGGGTAAAGAATGTGTCTTAACACCCTGAACAATGCTAATTTCAGCCTCCATCCCCCTTCACACATTGTCATGATAAATCGTAAATAAAGTGATTGTTACAGTTAGCTTTTGCTCGAGTACCTTTGTATTTAGGGAAACGGTAATACGATGCCTCAGAAATCAAATAGAAAGGCAGCAGAGCCTGATCGTAGGAGTAGGAGTTCCACCACACATTTTTTCTCCACAACACAGACAGACAGTAAATAAAATACTCCCAAAAGAAAAAAGTGAGGAACACAAAGGCCCCATTCAACCAGTGTTCCTGCACCGTAGAAAGAAAGTAGAAAAGTGTATTAAACCATTCCTTGATCCTGAGCCAACAGTAACAGTGAGAACTGGTGAAGGTGGAGGTTGTAGAAAAAGCCGCCACTTGCACATTCCACATTACCGCACTTCCTGAGTAGCGAGCAGCTGTGCTCACGCTCCCGTAATGCTGGAGTCAGTCACTGATTCAGGTACGCAATGCTCTGACTCTGCTACTGAACTACAAATACTCCTAAAAGCCACCTTGAGCATTATCCAACACAAGCACTGACTGGTGTTTTAAAAACTGGTACAAATACAGATCACTGTCCCTTTTAGAGAAATATATTCATATTCAGGCTCAGATATGGTATTAATAACATCCCTGAAAGCATGCGAGAGTGAATTGTCTTACCTCTACGCTCTCTAGTGAGGTGGAGCGTCTGAGCTTGGCTCTCCTCACACCTGTACAGGGCGTCTCGTCCTTTTCCGTCTCATCCGTCAGCACAGAGATGGTTTTATCAGGTCGTGACCTGCGGCCATAGCGTTTTGTCCCTTTCACAAACTTTGGGCTGACCTCCTCTGGCACTGCTGAGTAAGATTTTTAATAAATCATATGCAGAATAAGATGTACTTATTTTTACTATCTTGACTATAAAAGCAAATGCTATGTAAAATGAGCTCAAGGTGTCTCAATATTCCTAGAAGGTCATTGTGGCTTAAAAGACATAAAATGGACTTATGAATGTTTTTTGTTTTATGACGTTATTCCATCTACCTCTGTAGTCCTAACTAAGGACCATGGAGGTCAATAGTGACCATTGTATTTTTTCACATTTTACAACTGTGGTGGACATCCGGTTAACATTCACACGTGCATTCACACACTATGGGCAATTTGGGAACAGCAATTACCCTAATCTGCATGTCTTTGGACTGTGGGAGAAAACTGGGGTACCCGGAGAAACCCACCAAGCACAGGGAGAACATGCAAACTCAACGCCAACAGTCCCTGACGCGGGAATCAAACCTGAACCCTGGAGGTGCAAGACGACAGTGCTAAACACTATGCCACCGTGCTGCCATGATGTACAGTAATTAGGTCTAAAATATGTACCTGGCTCAAGGTAGCTGCTTTCCTCTTCAGATGTAGAAAAGTCTAATGACCTGGAGAGCACGGCTACAAATCCCTCCTTGAACTCTTCAAAATTCACCTAAAACCATAAATATTCTATAATTATAAAACATTCATATAGACATTGTACTGTGTATTATACTGTATATAATATGATTTATATGATATATTATATACACTCATACTAGCATTAGGGTTATTAAAAAGGAATAGGAAACTGAAACTATAATGAAATGCCACCTCAGCTCCGCTTTACAAAAAGTATTTTTCTTTCAGGACTTTTTATAAGTATTCTTGGAAAATTACACTGTAATAAACTCTACATTCTGTAAACCTATTATGACATTGACTGGCACAATCAGCCGATTCCATTCCAAGAGAGTGGTCATGCATCACCCTTGCATAATGCTGTGACCCGAGCAGTATGTCCAAAAGAAGTGGGAGATGAGCATCCAAACTCAGCTTGTGGCACAGTGCAGTGAGCTCTTCTTTATCCAGGTAACCCGTGCCTGTAGTATCACAGCTGTCAAACTCCTCTTTGAGCTGAGTCACGTAACGGTTCTGCTCATCCTCATCCATTCCACCACATACTGCACAAACTGCGTAACCTATGTAAGTAAGACATGTAAAAATAAGAGATGCTTCTTTAGGTCAAAGTATCTCTATCTACACAGTGTGTACAGGATCACCTAAATCAACAGACAATTTAGTTTCTCACATGTCTGACTAGATAGAAAGTGAGATAGATAGATAGATAGATAGATAGATAGATAGATAGATAGATAGATAGATAGATCATTGTCTAACAGGGTTTTTGGTTATCCTAATGTGTGTTAAGATAACCAAAATACCATATATGGTTTTTGCATATTGTACAGCATATATTTTATTGTCTGTTTTTATTATATATATAGACTTTTGCGCTGCCTGTTGCTATGTTGTTTAAATGTAGGCTAAATGTAGAGCCATGATTCTGTCTGTACAGCCCTTTTCGGACATGCATTTCGGAATGTCCATAAATGTGACTTAAGTTTAAGGGGTTGAGTTCATGTCTGAATGTGATGACTTGACTTGACTAGGAAAATCAACAGCAGGTTTTTGAATAAAACATAAATAGGATTTATTTATCTGCAAATCAAGTCTTTTGCAATTGCAACATTAATATGGTAATGTTAATATACTAATTTCATTAATAATAATTAAAATAATAATAATAATAACTATATGTGCGAAGGCTAGTATGCCTACACTAGCAACATAAACCCACAAACATGAGAGCCCCAAAACAATGTATACACACTTGAGCACATGCTTTTGATGGCCTCTTTTAAAACTCAAAATGAATTATGGCAGCAATGTGCAGTGTTACGGTATGTTACCTAAAAGATGTCAGTAGTTGCACCATCATTGATGTTGTCATGTGACTGTGATTTTTTTTTCATGCTGATGTGTGTCTACATTTTTTGGGCCCCTCTGTACATACATTTGTCTTACTACACTTCTGAGGACCTTCCACATTATTAAAGCAGCTAATTAACGCTATGTTTACACCTATGTCTAAAGCTCACATAAAACTTATGAGTAAAACTGTTCATCAAAAGGGAAACTAAACTGTTGCAGGTTTGGTAGTGAAAAAAAAGAAAGTAAGAAAAAAAAAAAAACAAGCCGAATGTCCTCACAAGGTTACACACACAGACACACACACACATAGAGTGAGAAAAGGAGCTCAAGAATGCACACATTTCCAAGACGTGTATAAAGTATTATCAGTGACACTTTGGATTAAAAAAATAAATAAAAGTATGTTTACACACAGCTGTATATACGTGCATTTCCCATGATGCATTCCTCGAACCTGAACGCTTCACCATGGGAACGAGACTCGACAGTACCGAAAACAAAAGCCCGACCAGCCAGGACAGTTTTATATGTTTCAAACAGTGCGTTTGTGGAGCAGCACCGGATTCCTCACCCGACACGGAGCAGATGCGTAGGCGATCCGAACTCGAAAATATGCACACGTAACTGAAAGAAAAGTGAAACATGAGTCCATCTTACCGTTTTTGTTACTGCACCGTGCCGTTACTTTCGGTCAAACCAAGTGTGTTTTATTCCACCGCATCACGGCAAGGCGGAAAGAACTAAAACAACACGCTCCCAATTTAATCCCCGGAGAAGTGAGCAGGACAGTGGTACAGTAACTGGTACACACACACACACACACAC
>JAAGKR010014717.1:0-7500 GCA_011419295.1 Clarias macrocephalus
CCCATTAAACGTGCTACATTTTTAAAATTTATTTAATTTTTATGTTATCAGAAAATGAAATGCTGAGTGAACATCTATGTTTCCTAATAAAGGTTCTGTGAAGGTTTGATTCACAAATCCACATAAACGGTTTCTGGGGATAGAAGGATAGAACAAAACGAGCAGAGTTGAGGGTAGAATAAAATGGACAGATTACAGCGATCACTATGCGTCTTCCAAGCTTTGCATTCAGACGCAACAATAAATAATAATCAATAATGGTAGAAATTTGTATGATTGGATTAAAACAATGAAACAGAATTAAGTCTTTTATAAACGTAGTAAAAGCTACACAAAGCAAGAATAATTTTAGCTCGTAGCTTGTAGCTCGTCTGACTTCGGAAATCAAAGTTCAAATTGACTTTCCAACTTTTAATATCATTTTACACCGGGATCAGTAGCCCGTAAGGACCCACGGTGTCCCAGGTGTCACATGAGGTTTAAATGTTATGGAAAGTTACTTATTCTGCTTTATGCTTGACTTCAACTGATGGACGTCTGTGAAATCCAAACCCACGCCATAATATGGAGACAAATATTTCTAATATGGTGGTCTAGTATGGTAGCACATGTTGCACCACTGGCTAATATTAAAAAGCTTGTTTTTCGTTTCATGCTATTTAACAACTCTGATGATTTAATAACATCTTATGTTTCATATTTAACCTGTTCTAACTGCATATAACTAATTATCGAATAAATCGCTGTGACATACTGCATGTCGCATAGAGCTTTTGTTCTATCCCCTATAATTTTCCTACTAATACTTGGGTCTGGGTTCTTGCGGTTTAACAAAACTGTTCCACTGGACAGATACATTATTTTGCCTTAAAACACAACCGGTAATGACCTAAGACTTTTGCACAGTACAGTTTAACGCAGGTTTCAATTTAAGCTCTTAAAGCTTTGCGCTACAGAAATCTCTCTTTAAAAGTCTTTAATCACTAAAACAAGGAAGCCACTCAGACCTGACGATGGTGTCAAAGGTCAACTAAGTGCTTCTTCAGAGCAGTGTGAATGAAATGTAATTGCATGGATTGTGACCATCCGGCAAATGGTGGAAGAGGTAAATTCCCAGGAAGAGAAGGTTTAAGATTAGGAACAGAAAGGGATAAAAAATTAATAAAAAATCTGGGGGGAAAAATGGCATTTTGTTTGTTTTTGTATGAAAATGAAGAGCAGAACTAGTTTTATAGTCAATAGCAGGTATTCCTCAGGGGTGTCTACTATCTACGCTCTGACTGTATCTCACAGTCCTACATATATATCCCGCTTTTTAATTTCATTTAGTTAAACAAAATATAGCTTTTTTTTCTTATTTAAATAATATAACTTTCTAAATGTAGTTGCATATAACATAAATCTGCAAGGGATTTTGCTCTTTTATTAATTTCTAATAATTCCAAGCCCTCTTTTTGCTTTTTTTTTGTCTCTTTTTGTTAAAGTGTGTGTGTGTGTGTGTGTGTGTGTGTGTGTGTGTGTGTGTGTGTGTGTGTGTGTGTGTGTTTGGGGAGACATTGGGTGAGGACTTTTTCGAAGCAGAGTCATGCAATTTTTTATCATGCTGGTAAACAAAGTCAGAAAATGCATTTCTTTCTCTTCTTTTTTTTTCAATTTGCATTCGGATTATTGGTGTGTTTCTTTTTTTTTTTCTCCTCATTTAAGTGTTTCGTTTTAAAGTTCACCCCCCCTCCGTCCATCAACAGAAAGTCCACCGTGTCGCGTAGCCGTGGACACGGTCAGGATTGAGACGTCTCGTCGGTTCCCTCGTCCGGTCCCGCGACCTGAACCAGGATTTAACGATCATTTGTTGTCGCTTTTGTTGTTTTTATTTTCATGCCATGCAGTTCAGCTACAGAGGAGGAGAAACGCTGAGATGCTGAAGAGAGACACGAGAAAGACAGGAACGAAGGGATGCTGAGCGTCTTTCCCGTGTACTGTTTGTTATAGTCACATGCCTGTGAGCGAGTCCTGGACGTGACCTGATGGGAATTCGCCCGTCTGAAGGATGAAACGTCTGATGAAGGTTGTTTAGCTGCAGTACATGAGAGGAGAGTTTCAGTGCAGACGCGAGTCCGTGCCAGACGCTGGCTCCTGACCCTCTGTCGTTTGGAAAGAGGGTGACGTCGAGTGTCATCTGCTGATTTGGCTTTTTTTTTCTCTCTCTTTAAATAGTGAGTGGCTGAATTGCATAGAGTTGAATCAAGCTTGGGAAACCTTTCATGGAAATGTCTTTGCCCTTAAAAAAAAACGGTGGAGACAATCCCAAATCTTTAGCTTCCACCTATAGTGCATGCAAATGACTGTTTTTTTTTGTTGTTGTTTTTTTTTTAAAGAAGATTCGATGCAAAGAGAGCAGATGGAACCGCTGAGTGCAAACGAGGGAAGGAAGTCTTTCCCCATCGTCAGACTGATATGTGTGCGAATAAGCCCAGATTGAGACGACTGTCCGGTTTGGAAGAACGTAGAAAGTCCCGCCATCGTAACGGTGGAGTATGCCTGTGCTTGGTCCATCCATTCAGGGGTTCCATCTATGAGCGGAGACACAAGCCATAATAGCACCGCTCTGTCTCCTTCCTCTCATCTTCTCTTCTCTTGTCTTCTCTCGCTTCTTTTGTCCTGGTGTGTTCACTCACTTTATGAAGTTGGAATCTGGAATTATTTTTAGGCTGCACTGCCGGGTTGCGTCTTTAGAGAGAGACAGCGGCCGGTTCAGAAACTCAGCACTGTAGGTTTAGAGAGACAGGGAGAGGGACAGATAGAAAGAAAACAGAGAGAGACAGATTTGGGAGAGACGGAGAAATAGAGAAATACCAAGAGGGAGATGGACAGACAGCGATAAAGAATTAGAAAGAAGGAAAAGTGATGGACAAAGAGAGAAAAGCAAAGATAGACAGAGACCAAAAGAAAGAGACAGAGTGAGAGAGGGAAGGAGAAGGAAAGAAACAAAGAACAAAACAGACAGAGAGACATGCGAAAGAAAGAGGGGGCGAGAGACAGACAAAAAGACAGACAGACAAGGGGACACAGGCAGGCAGTCAAAGAAAAATACAAAAACAGGGGGAGAGATAGAGAGAAAGAGACAAAAAAAGGAGACACGGAAAGAGAAAGAAATACAGGAAGAGTCAGACCAGAAAAGAAAGAGGAGGAAGACAGAGGCAAAGGTAGACAGAGAGACAAACAGAAACAAGGAAAGGCAGAAAGAGAGACACATGAGAGAGAGAGAGACAGAGAGAGGGACAGATAGAGAGACAGAGACAAAATTCAGAGACACAAATAAGGAGAAAAGGAGAGAGTAAGAAACAGAAAAGGGGGAAAGACAGAGAGACCAAAAGACAAAAACAGGCGCAGAAAGACAAATAGAGAGAGAAAGAGAGAGGGAAAGGGAGAGAGAGAGAGGGGAGAAAAGCCACTTAGAAACTGTCATAGTGTAGCAGCTGATAAACAGAAGCTTGTAAAAAATATCATCATTGCAAAGCCAAAGCCAGAGACACACATCTGTAAAGCACAGAACATCTGCACAGGTGTCTAAGAGTGAAATCATCAACTAAAATCCAGGTGAAATGTCTAAAATGTGGAAAGCAAGAAAGAGAAAGCGGACCGGCTCACCGTGACATGCACACACACACACACACACACACACACACACACACACACACACACACACACACACACACACACACAGAGAGGCAAAAAAACAAGCTTGTACTGTAAAAGGTCAAACACTCTCTCTGACACACACAGGCACGCTCCCTAAGAATGAAAGATCCAGTCTTTGAGGGCCACAAGATCTGCTTGACATGAGGGGCTGAAAGGTCTCCCATTTTCTTTCCTTTAAACCAAAAGCAGTCAGTGACTGAGGAGGAGTTTGAGATCTGGCAGGACCAGGGGCCTCGAGGACTGACGAGGAGAGGACGGAGCACAGGCTCGGCCAAATCCCCAGAAAACAAGGCTGCGTCCCAAAATGCCTCCCTATTCCCCATGAAGTGCCCTTACTTCATGACTAGATTACTTTACTGAACAGGGAGCCTACAACATAGGGAATAGAGAACGAGTGCACCATTTGAGACATGAACAGAGCGGAGGAGAAAAGAAATTTAAAAAAAGAAATAAAAAAAAAAGAAATAATAAAAACGCACACCAAACACAAAGCAGACGGAGACACACACATAGCAAGGCACACATACGGAAGCACACGCCGGGTACGCAAGAACACACATCCTTACACTGAGAAGCCGATCAGCTTCCCTCCTTCCTTCCTTCCTTCCTTCCTGCTTTCCTTCCTTCCCTCCTTGCTCCTCTCTTTTCTCTCTCTCTCGTTTTCAGTTTTTTTTTTCCTTCTTCCTCAAACTCTCCTCCATTTCCCGGCGCCTTTTCTTCTGTTCGCAGAATCCTCTTTCAACACACACTCGTTTATTTCCCTCACACACACATACACTCTGTCCATCTGTCTTTCGCTCTCTCAGTCCCACTCTTAATTAATGTATTTTTTTTTTTATTTGGTGGTGGCGGTGGTTAGAAATCCATTTAAAGACATTTTGATGTTTCTTTCTTTCTTTCTTCTTCTTTTTTTTTTTTTTTTTGAAACATATCATTATGCAAGAAATTTTTTATTTAAAAAAATAAATTAATTAAATGAGTCAAAATGATTGCGAGGACTCATTGAGAGAGTAAAGCATCATAGATTATGGCAAAATAAATGAAAAAAAAAAAAGAATTACAAAAAAAAAAAAAAGCATAAGGACAGTAGGAAAAAGGAAGACCTGTGGACACTTTAGGTTTAGGACACGTTCCTACTTAACCTCTTCGTCATCTTTTTTTTTTCAATTATTTCTGCCTTTTTATTTAGAGTTGACAGAATTTTTGGAAGCACTGATAAAAGACCGACGTAGAGCGCGATACCTGAGTAGTGACGTGCGAGACGGAGAGGATTCTGGGTCACTTTTATGTCAATTTTATAAAGCAAAAAATAAATGTTTACACGACTAGTGGTTGTTTGTTCAAAATGGATGCTCTTTCCTGTGCCGACCTCCTCTGCGTTTTTTTTTTTTTTTTTTTTTGGATGAATTGTTGTCTTCTCCTGCTCTCCTGAGCCTGTAGTCTAGCTCTTTTAAAATCTTTTGAATGCATATAGGGAAAAAAAAAAAATAAAAAAAATCTCAAGATGCACAAGGATGCAGGACGAAGCATTCCGGTTAGTACGCGAGACAACAACATGCACTGCTGAAGACGTGAAGTCGTAGCATCGTCATCGTCTTCCACGTTCGTTCACGGTCATTATTTGCCATTATTTCGGATACAAAGACTAAACGTTTGCTACTGGTCTACATCATAGTGTGTGTGCTACATCAATTTAGGTCTCGTTAAAAATGCTCGCGGGGGACGGGTTCGGCTACGGGCACCCGGTGGGCGGCGAGAGGCAAAGCGTCCCGCCGCCCGCACAGGCGCAGGGAATCTGAATAATCTGTTCTGCATACCGAGAGAGAAGGAAAACAAGAGCAGAACTTAGTGCATGAAAAGAGAATATGTGAGGATAAAAAAAATATATATTAATTAAAAAAAATCAGGAATAAAAATGCAAATAAGGTTGGAGAGGTTGGTGAGGAAGGAACCGTTGTTACAGGGAGGAAGAGGAGGAGGAGGAAGAGGTGGGGGGGAGGTGATTGACAGGTTGGGTGTTCGTTCGGGAGCGTGCACGTGAAGATGGAGTTCCTGTTCTAGTTTACGTCACAGTTACAGCTTCTTTTTGCATATATCTGATAAGCAGTGGGCTTTCAGAATAGTTCTCTGTGAAAAGATGAAACAAAAAAATATCAATCATGAAATGATCACAAGGCTCCCGAGCGTGACAGATCAACCGTTACTACGATAGTTCACACATGCCCCGATACAACATTATTTCACAAATCAATCAATCAATCAATCAATAAATAAATAAATAAAACATTTTTACAGTTATTATGGTCTCTGCCACCTGATAGCATGGTCGCATGCACAATTAAGCCCCACCCCTTCATAATAAAAAAAATAAACTTTTTTTTTCTTCAAACACCTCCCTCATGCAATATGTCACAAATATGTATGTGCATATGAATCTTTACACATCCATATGTACACACCCATATGAATATACACATACATAAAGCTTCAGATAAAATCACTTATCAAAACATTCTTAATCATAATAATAATAATAATAATCATACAGACATTCCTTATTGCTCGCAAGAGGAAGGAAAAAAAAACAACAACATGCATTCATAGAGTACAAAGTCATCGTTTAAAACTGTACATAGCATTAAGACCTGACGTAGGCCTGAGGAACCGCTCCCTTAATCAGCACACGCACAGCGGTGAAAGTGTGATAAAGGGAGGACAAGGAGGAAGATGCGATGAGGATGTAATCAGCTGAACCGTCGATGCATTTAATAGCAATAATTATAATAATAATAATAATAATAATAATAATAATAATAATAATAATAATAATAAAATAATTTCTTCAGGTATGAGTGAAAATGTGAAAAACATGTTCACCGTTTTACGCCCTGAAACTATGTTCAAGTAAACACACCTGACTTCATGGGAACAATATGGAAGAAAACTTTTACGTTGGAATTCAATGAATAGTCTGATCTCATGCTAATTTTACACGTTGAAAAAGTCACCTGACTCACCCTGACCCTTATCTGATAACTGTAATATATAAGGCCCCATGTGACCTGCTTGTTTTTTTTTTCTTTTGTGTGCACAAAAATTTATATAAACACAAATTAATATACTGTGACCATGAGATAATAATACTGAGGACATGAGATAGCTACCGAATCCCTCTGGTCAAATTGTCGAGAAAAAATTAAGCTAAAGCTTCAGAATAGGATGCCATGTTGTGGCCACGACTTACTAAGGGCATAGGAATGAGATACCACACTGTGTCCATGACTTGCCAAGGTTACTTGACTTACTTGTGTGGGAATGAGAGAGTATGCTGTGGCCAATAAGACGTGAGAATGAGATACTATGCTTTTGCCACGATTTCGTGTGTGGGAATGAGAAAGTACTGTATGTAGTGGCAACGAATTACTAAGGCTTTGGAATGAGATATGATGTTGTTGCCATGACTTACTAAAGCGTGATAGTGAGATAATATGTTGTGGTCATGACTAACTAAGGCATGGGAATGAAATACCATGTTGTGGCCACAACTCACCAAGGCTTAAGAATGAGATACTATACTGTGTCCACGACATACTAAGGCATGGGAATGAGATACCATGTTGTGTCCACAACTTACCAAGGCATGAGAATGAGATACTATACTGGGTCTGAAACTTACTAAGGCATGAGAATTAGATACTATACTGGGTCTGAAACTTACTAAGGCATGAGAATTAGATACTATGTTGTGGCAACGACTTACTAAAGCATGGGAATGAGATACTATGTTGTAGCCACAAATTA